>CAAKHF010006334.1:8760-21105 GCA_901007745.1 Hippocampus kuda | reverse complement strand
CGCCTACTGCCCGAAGACCCTGGTGGGGATCAAGCGGTTCGGAGAATGAATGAATGAATGAATATAATTAGGAACTTCAAAATAATGTGTGTGTGTGTGTGTGTGTGTGTGGGTGGGGGGGGATGTTGAACAGGTACTTGGCCAAATTACGGATTAATTAAAGGACTGCTCTGTATTGAATGTAAAATATCAGGGGGCACAAAACGTGGAACGGTGCCCATCCGAATGATCGATCAATTCATTGACTACTCTGTATTAAAGTACATTTAGAAAAAAAAAACATGGGGAGTTCCCCAATGGCAGGTAAATGACGCATCAGTTGAATGACTACTCTGTTAAATATAAAGTATACAGCTGTTTTGGGGAAAAAAAAGACCAATTTAAATGACAACTCTCGATTCAATATCAATTTGAGCAAAGTGTCCGCCCAAATAACTGCTCAATTCAACGACTATGTGTGAAATCCACATTGTCAATTCAACAATGCAGCTTGCCGAGCATGCCGAGCGTCCGCCGCGTGGTTTGACACGCGCGTCGAAAAGCCAAGAAAGAAGCGCGGTCGCGACCTTTGTGTGAGTGTCTCGGTTGTTACGTGCCGCCCGGGAGCGTCTGCATAAACTCCACCTTGTCTCTTCAGAGCGGCCCAGCGTGGCGGCCTGACTCAGTGAAAAAAAAACAATCTGAGGAAATGGGGAACAATCCGAGGCAGGCTCCAAAAGGGCCGCCATTAAAAAAAAAAAAAAAAAGACGACGGGCCTCCGCTCCTCCCCTTATGCCTTCAGCTTTAAACGTACGGCGTGATGAAAGATCAATGCGCCGACCGGGCAGCCGCCCCCCGCGCCTGGTGTCGAGCGCTATATGCCAGGAAGCATGTTAAAAAAACATCGGTTTTGGGGGGGGGGGGCGTGGACAAAATGGGGGAGAAAGCCCCCTTAAATGTTGCCAATGCTTTGTGAGCGATTAGTGGAATTTTGTGTGTGTGTGAGAGAAGGCTTCCATGTTATCTCACACGCGCGCCAAGAAACGTTGACTGTTTCCAGCCCGTGGATCATATTCCAAGCTCATTTCGGCCTACATTCCCCACCTTCCTCTACCTCTATAACAGGCCCCCCCCCCGGCCCCGCCCCACTCTCCTCCCCACTCCGCTCGCTCCTGTTCTGATGTTAGCAGACCCTTCTGGATCTCCTGCAGGACTTATGTGGTCACTTATTTTCTCCGCTTGCAAAAGAGAGACACTGCAGCGGCAGACAAACAAATCATGCTAAGTCGTAGCTGGCAGCGTGCTCAAAGAGAAGCCGGGGGTCTCTCTTTGCCATGGGAGGAGAGGGCAGTCGTTTTCTCAGGGAGGGGGTTAGAGCAGTAGGCCTGGTCCTTATCGAGGCCGGATCGCAGACACCTCCGCCCCTCCCGGCAGGAATGCACGCGGCCCCCCTGTAGCAGTCGTAGAAGAAGAAGCAGAAAAAGTAGGAGGAAACCAGCCGACATGGAGAGGAAGTTGAATGGGGGGGGGGGGGGAAAATAGGGAGTGAGGGGAAAGTGAATGGAGGACGAGGGAGAAAGGGAGGAGCGTTGCAGCCAATGGCGGGGCGGGAGGGCCGAGAGCGCATAGCAAAACAAACATGGCATTTGGCGGCTTCAACGCTCTTCCGACGGCAATGGTCTGCGGTCGTCGTTGGCTCCCCCGCTGTACTCTCGGCGTTTGAAAAGGCGATGACAGCTGTCAGATAGCACGCCGCCAAGCATGTGACAACAGCACAAAAGGTGCTAAAGCGCGTGCTGAATCTCGATCAGGAATGCATCGCGTTCACACCAAACGGTTTGATCGTTTCAGGCCAGTCAATCTCACAAAGTGTGGCGCACGTCCCAAACGGTCTCGTGGCCCACCGTCCCACAAGTGGGCCTCCCTCTGGTTGGATACAAAAGGATCCATGAATTCAGTGTGCAAACTGTGCATGGAGTTACAGTGGCGTAAACAGTTTTTGATCCCTCCCACATATATTAGTTAAATATAGTTCAGTGGTATTTGCATGTTAAGCATTTTGGTAGATCTGATTATTTACAATAATATTGTGTGTGTGTGTGTGTGTGTGTGTGTGTGTATATACAGTATATGAATCCAAAAGAATTAGTTTTGTCTGCGCAATGTATATTATTAACGACAGTGAAACTCCTCTACAATGAAATCATGTTTGTAGCTAGACATTTTTCACAACAGGGATTTTTCCACTGTAGCAAATTTGATCTCAGATGTAAACACACACACTGGGGTTTTTTTTTCCGTTGTATGGGGGCAGGAAAGTGGGAATGAAAGTGGGAATGGTGTTCATGCACTTTAGGCTGTTTGAAAGTGCTCTATAAATACAGTTGACTTGACTTGATGCATGAAGATTTTTTTCACACGAGGGGTATTTTCGCCCATGTAGGTTTCGTTGTAAAGGAGTTTCACTGTACAACACATAAGAGAACTTTTCTGGTTTAAGTGGTTGGTGCCCCACAATTTTTTTGCCCCCCCCCTCCCCTTTAAACGCCACTGATTGACTGTGAAGTTTCCACACACACGCTCCCTCCCGACCTCAATGTATGTTTGAGGTAATGCGGCACAGGATGTTAACGTATTAAATGTACCGCAATTATCGGGGATGTGGACTATTCCCACAGACTCTCTTTTCCCATGGCGGAAATATTTACTTTTTTATGTGTTTTTATTTATTTTTGTAGCCTTTCTTCTTCTTCATCCGAATGTGGGATTCCAACGCGCCGGCTGCTAGCTTGTGGTTGGACGTCAATGCAAATAACATTGTCTGTCAGGTGCCGATTGGGGTTCAGGGGTTCATCCGCAGTTCAGCCGCGAGCATTCCACGCAATCTTTACATTTTTATTCACCCTTGTGTGGCCCTCTATTGCACTTCTTTTCTTTTTTTTTTTTTCTTTTTTTTATCATCTTTTTCTCCAAGCCAGCGTTTCTTCACCCACGACACGTTTGACGACGTCCTTTTTTTTGCCCAGGAGTGATGCGGTGAAACAAACAGCACATGAACTGTCCATTCCACTCACTGAACTTGTCACCAAGGAGCCCTTCCGCATGGAAATTTTGGTGGGATCTTCAGACAGAAAGTAATGCTCTTCAATTACGAGGAAAACCACATCCAAATTTAGAGTTTTCTGTCGTGTTGTACCACATTAAGCCAGGCAGTACAGAAGCTTCCCGGAAGAGTTACAGCATAATTAAGAACAAGAAGAAGACAACCCGTTACTGTAATAATACAGTGCGGCGTAGCGCTTTGCCGTTTTAAATATCCGTTGTTTCAGAGGAGCAGATAGAATATGCCTCCGAGCATCGCTGTTTGATGATTGGGACGATGCTAATCAACATTAGCCGTTCTTAAGCATTAACATCATTTCGCTTGAGGACTTTTGTTATTCTATGAACGTTTTGGTGATTCGACCTGCGCAGTTCGACTCTCTTTTGTTTTGTGTGTGAGTTTCATCGCAAATGTCAACTGGGGGGGACAAATTAGCTTCGAGTAAAAACACATTTTGCCTTTTATGTGGAGAACTGTGTGAGCGAGAGAGTGAAAACAGGTGCCAAGAAAGACTTTCAAATGTGCTTCAATAAGTTCGAATGTCTTGTTTAGATGGGTTGAAACGATGTGGGCGGAGTAAAATTATATTTGAAAAAAATTTTTATATGATGTTTTCAACTATTGTGGGTGGATCCAAAGACCTTCGTAGATAAACGGGGGTTCCTTGTACTTCAAAAAATAAGTCCTTCATACACTTTACCCTTCAATCCTGAACCGTTAACGCTTTGATACCACAAATGTGGGTTAGGAAAAGATTTTTTACAATTTTCTACTCAATTCTAATAACATGTTGCTCACACAGACTGCAAACAATATATCCCAGTTTTGGATTTTCGATACATATAAATATTTCATTTCCACCAAAAGTAAAAGAGTCACCCCCCCCCAAAAAAAATCACCCAAAATATTGTGCAGCACTAACACAATGACTTTGACTTCTTAGTCAAATGGAAGTTTTAATTTTAAATGAGACTAATGAATGCCTATGAAAATATCATGGCGATTTTTATTGCCCGGCTTTTTCCAAAGTAGGAGTTAAATTATTCAAGTTGGGCTTCACTGTCGAGAAAAATGATGGATTTTTCAAAAAGAATCAGCTTTGCAGTTTTGATGACTTTTTGGCACGCATGACGCGAGCACGCTCGTCTGTTGCCTTAATTTCCCCACTCGTACCGTTCCTAAAAGTCACACTCTAATTTCCATTTAAATACATTTTGATGGAATCCCAATTAGAATGTTTTCTCCCCGCATAAGAAAAATCCCCCGTTCAGGCAAAAGAACATTCGTCTGCTTGCATCTGTTTGTTGGATCAGAGCGGCAAAGGCCAACTTATTGCAAGCACATGTGACTTGGTGCGTGTGTACATGGCCGCAACCTATGTAGCCCCCCCCATGTACCCCCCCTCTTTAAGATGGATCCTCGCCATCATTAATGCAGGCCCACGGCGAGCGCATGTCTACACAAGTTTGCATGGGACGCAGACATCTGGCTCCTTCCGATTTGGTCCGGGTTTCCCTTCCCGCAAACCTGCTCGTTCCCTCGTGTACTTGGTCGTTTACGCTTTTGGGAGAGGATGTGATGCCGTGGTTGCCGCGACGATGAACTTCAAAGAGGTCGGGGAGCAGGGGGAGGGCGGGAGGCTTCAGTCATGAGCGGGCAGAGGGCAGAACTTGGTCAATGGCGGGGATTTGTCGCCTAATAGTTCCTCTGGGGCGACTTAAGTTCTAATTTCAGAGGTGCTGAAAGTAGGATTTTATGGAGTATGCGCGCTCACATGCTTTTTTCATTACGCGGCGTCTAATTGCGGTGATAATGGAGAAAAGGCTGGGAGTGTGACTTTAAAGATGAGCGTCTGTTGCAAAACAGCCTTTAATCTCTTCAACTACCGTATTTCCTCCAATGAGGAGCCGCGGCTTTTATAGTTCGCGTAGTGTGTGGACTGCTCATTTATTTGAAGTAACGCGTCTGTTTCGAGGAGGCCCTTTTATTTGGATAAATGCCCAAACATTTTACATCATTCCATATCATTCAAGTATTTCACATTTTCACCAACGTATTGCCCATTTTTCACCAGTAACATCCCACATCATTTCAAGAGTTTCATATTATTCAGTATCATTTCACATCAACTTTCAATATCCTGTCATTTAACGTCACTCTGTATTTTTCCGCCAGCATATTGCACATCTATTTATACAATATATACAAACATTCCGCAACATTCCAAATTATTTAGTATCATTTAGTTAGGCCACATCATTCCATGTCTTTTAATATCATTCCGTATTTATCACCAAATATCATACCACTTTATTCTATATCGTTCCACATCATCCCATATCTTTCAGTATCATTCTGTATCATTTAATTCCACATGTTCCACCAGTAACATGATACATCAGCCCGTATCTTTCATACCATTCAAAATCAGGTTTCCATATACTGTATGTATATTAGTGCTGTCAGTTTAACGTGTTATCGGTATTAATAACAGTTTTAACTCGATTCATTTTTTTATCGCGAGATTAATGCGGCACCACGTCACAGCGGATGTTACGTTGCTCTCAAATAATCAAATGTGCTCCACGTTTGAATAACTGCTCCAAGTGAAAAACGTTCATGTCAAATTGAAGTCGAAATTTTTGATTCGGTAAATATCTGCATTTTGCACAATGAAAACCGATCCGCGATTCCATGTTGATGAGAGCATTAAAAATGGGGAAAATAGGAGAAAATGAAAACAAAGAAAATTTAGAATAGATAAAAATCTGTGATTAATTCCGGATAATTCTGAGTTAACTATGAACTTGTACATTTGATCGCAATTAAATATTTTAATCGTTTGACAGCACTAATTATATTATATATATAATAATTATATATGTATATATTTTTTTCCGTTCAGCATTTCAGCAATCGCACAATGTCTAGTGGTACAACGTGCCTTGCCAATGGCTGCCGACCAGTCCAGGGTGGCCACTGCCACCCGCCCCAAATCAGTCCGGGATTAGCTCCAGTCCAAACGGAAGTGGAGACGAATGACAAGCTGCATGCTTCGATTGACGTCATGCCAATTGCAATTTGTTTAGCGTCTGTGATGACGTCACCGCAGGCGGCGGCCTGCCGCACGAGTAAATCCTGTCCATGTTAATATTGACGTTCCCCTCCGCTTGTCTGTCCATCAGCAATAGATTTAATGGTCACTTTCTGTAAGCTTATTCAGCACAGAGGGAGGGAAAACGAGAGCTCGGAAAAACCCTCGGAGGGCCGCCGAGAGCGTAAAAGTCAAATAAGTGGAATGGAGCTAATGAGATGCACTGAGTAAGTTGAGAGCGCGCACGTTTGTTTTGGCCATTTGACTGACGAGTGCCTCAGACCTCCGGACGGGACGCACGTTGCCGTCGTCACCGGCGAGTAGCAGAAAGTGCACCTTTTCAAGGCTTGCGGTCGGACTGGTTATAGAATCCTCGTGCTTGTCAAAGTCGCTCCTCCGCTTCCTGTTTATCTTTTTCTGCATCTCCTCAACTTCCTCCTGCCATTTCTTGACGCCGTGCCTCTTTTGTTACCTCTCGTACGAAAACCCCATCTAATCGGCCCAGTTGAAATCAATCTCATGCAATTATTCACGGGAAATGTTTGCCTTGGCTGCCAACCAACACCAACCTCTGAAATTGGAAGGGCCTGTTGCGGGGGCGTGTGTGCTTGCTTGCGTGCGTGCGTGTGTGCGTGCGTGCGTGTGTTTGTTGCCGGTGCAGATGTGCCGCCTAATCGCAGACGCCATCATGCAGAAACTATTCTTTTACAACCATTTCAAAGCATCTGCAACGAGTGTCACCGGGAGGTTAAGTCAACTCTGAAATGCAGGTTGCATGCCAGAATGGAATGAAAAGGTCGAGCGTTGCCTGAACGACGACTTCTGACGAGTCGTAACCATCCATTGATGCGCACCTCCTGCGTATGCTTGAATTAAAAAAAAAAAAATGGCACGAAAATCAATTTTGCAGACGTCGTTTTTGCTTAATCCTGCCGCTTAACGGTATTATTTCATTTCATGTTCTTGCACGATGCCACGCGTATTGTTAAGTCGCTCCCCGAAGGCAGAGAAGTGAAAACAGAGCTAACGTTGTCTTTATTCTGAGGCTTTCTGGGAAGGTATTGATTTTAGCCAATTGTAGTAACTAATTAGGCATTTGGTCATAAACCTGGAAAAGAAAGTCGACGGTTTCATGTTCCTGATAGAGAAACATAAAGTAAACGGAAACATTATAGCCCCACCAAGCACCCTGCTCATATATTTGTTGTAAACAAGAGCGAGGGCACTAAATCAAGTTTCAATTCATTTACTTTGTCCGTAAAAGGGCAAATGGCCATATTGGCCAACTTCGAGTGAAAGTTACAGCAGTGATTCATTTTTTCTTGTTTTTCTTTTTAGAATTTAGTAAAATGATTTAACTTTGAACCAGAAGTGAAAATGATTCTGGTTTACATTTAAATCACACGTTTTTGAGGTTATTCTTAGCGAGCATGTATTTAGCAAATCATTGGCTAATTTCAAAGAAGCTGTTCATCTCATGACGAAACTTAGTCGACGATTCCGAGAAAATAATTGTCTTCAAAAGCAGACGAGTCTGAAATTTTCTCCTTCCTGTAACGGTATATCCTTGAACTAAAACTCGCATCTGTGTTGTCGTCTAAACATAGAGGGCGTTGTCGTTTAAAAAACAAAACAAAACCCAAAATATAACTTTTTTTAGCGCTTAATGTTTCTTGACACACGACGGAAGCTTTGGCTGACTTTCTCTCTTTCTCATGAATAAAATGAGTCGATGAGATTTTCGGAAGGAGCTGAGGAAATTGTTCAATTTCCCGTCCGTCAGTACGTTCCGCGCTCCAGCATGATATTTACATCTTCTTATGCTTCTGTTGTCTTTGTTGGAGGACGTGATGTCATCATCATCACGGCACATCTATCTGGGATTTTCTACATTCAACGTTTTCAGCACATTGTGGACTAAATATTTGTCTTAAACCAGGATTTTTTTTTTTAACCATTTGCCACTCAGTACCAACACATCGTTATCATCAGTGGTCGTCCTTTCCGAATTTAATTGTAGCTCACTGTTAAGGTTGTGGCGGCTCGGTAGTTAGTGCGTCGGCCTCACAGTGAAGAGGTGCAGGGTTTGATTCCAGCTCCGGCCTCCCTGTGTGGAGTTTGCATGTTCTCCCCGCGCCTGCGTGGGTTTTCTCCGGGTATTCCGGTTTCCTCCCACGTTCCAAAAACATGCATGGCAGGCTGATTGAAAGACTCTAAATTGTCCCTAGGATGATTGTTTGTCGATATCCAGTTGGCCTTGCCAACTGGCAACCAGTTGAGGGTGTCCCCCCCGCCTCCTGCCCGAAGACAGCCGGGATAGGCTCCAGCACGCCCTGCGACCTTTGTGAGGATGGATGGGTGTTAAGGTTATTTGCCAGGAGGTTAGCTGATTTTTCTCTCTCTCAGAAACATTTCAGGTGGTCAGAGACGGCGTCGCTGTCCCCCGTTTGAATTGGAATGCGATTCGGTATCTGTTGTGTCATATGCATGTGTTCTTACGAAAGTGCATCAGCTGTATCATTTTCATCGGTTTAAATGGTGGAACCACAGATTTTCCCCAAAACGTTTTTTTCTTCTTCTTCTCTCCGTTTCAAGAAATGTGGGAATGGAATTGAACATAACTGTGAAATTGATCTTGCCTTCCTGGCAGTTGGGCGCCACTAAACTTCTGATCCTCCAACGGGACTTCACACACGCTGGCACTCAACCAATCCTGTCTAACTGTCGAGGATTTCTAATCCCAAGTAGCAAATTGTGTCCTGACAATTCCAGTGTGACCTTCTGCTTCAGTTGTTGTCGCCGCCCATTTTCATGCGATTCCCCCCCCCAACTGACCATCCAAATTTCCAACTACCTAACCGTAACCGGCATACCAAGCGGTATTATCGCTGCTGTCATCCAGCATGCATCCGATAGGCGAAGTACCGTTCAAGCCACCGCGGTGAGAGCGACTCGGAGAAAGCGTGCATCCATGCGCGTGTTGGCGCGCTTGTATACAAATGCGCGCGCGTCGTCTTGTGTCTGGCCAGCCATGGCCACATCTGTTTGTCATGTTTGCACTTAAGCGCCTGCAGGAGCCACCATTTTAAGTGGAGACAGTCCTCTCTCCCAGTCTCTCCCTTTCCTCCTAATTACATTTGTTCGTTAATCCATTTTCTGCCCTCTCCTCCTTCTCTTGTTTACGTTCTCGCTCCGCTGGGCTTTGGCCTCCTCCGACCAGCAGACAGTGACCTTTAAGGAGATGCCAAAAGAGCCGTGCGTTGAGACAGTGTTACCCCCTCCTTCACCCTTTTCACCGCGCACACATCCGCGCACGTATGCGCATATACACACACCTACTCAGTGCCATCCCCGGCCCCACAGTATCCCCTCAGGCCATCTCCGTCCGAGAGGCTAATGGAGTTAGCCTAATGTCTGCACAGCGCCAGTCATAAAACTGATTTGAGGCTGAAGGCTTGGTGCCGAGACCACCACTCTGCTTACAAAAAAAAAAAAAAGAAGAAAAGAGCGATGGGAGTGAGATGTTAAAGGAGAGCGAGTGCGTCTTTGGAGTGGAGGAGGTTGGCTCGGCGGCGGCGGCGTGGTGGTGGTGGTGCAGGCTGGCGTAACTAAGGCAACTGCAGACAATCTAATTGGTATTGACAATCCTTGTCTCGGAGGAAATTTGACATGGAAGGGCAAATCATTCTATTTAGTCGCCTGAATAGTCTCCGAGGCGGGGCATGAGGAGTACAATCGCGCCGCGGCGTTGTCCCGGCCCTCGCGTCTGGGCCCCCGGTCTCTGCTACGCTACAATCGATCCTAATCCGATCGGGAGGGGAGGAAGAGGAGAAGCGGCAGCAGCGCCGGGGGCAAGGAAGTTTAAAAAAACAAAACAAAAAAAACTGAAAATCAAAAGGTCTGTTGGGATCCTATTTAACAAGAGAGAGTACAATTGGGGCGGCGGTCCATAATGCACTTGTGTAGTGCTTAATGTATAGAAAAGCCCGGGCTCGGTAATGGTTCTGCAGCCAAGGTGGCTGGGCTTCAAAGAAATGTGCTTGCTTTAGCTAAAAGACCGCCAAAGACCTTCATTCTGTGAGAGCATCAAATATGGCTCCCACTCACGACACACACACTGATTTTATTATCCTCACTCCCCTGAGAAACTCATCTCATCCTCCTTTTTGTTTGAGTGACTGACCGTCAGTGGGGACAAGTGAAGTGGTGCTGTCCATCAAGGCTGCGCTGCGTCTTTTTTGAGGTTT
This sequence comes from Hippocampus kuda, assembly GCA_901007745.1. Lineage (NCBI taxonomy): Eukaryota > Metazoa > Chordata > Actinopteri > Syngnathiformes > Syngnathidae > Hippocampus > Hippocampus kuda. Next base: position 10,681 of record CAAKHF010006334.1, on the reverse strand, counting down.
TGATTTAAAATCGGAATGAAAACACTACTCACGCCGATGACCCTGGTGGTTTTGGTCCATTTAGGCCATGCGCGAGTGCCTCGACTCGCAGCAGGTGGTAGAGGTGTCACATTTAATTTTTTTTTTTCTTCCGTTGTTTTGCCACAATCGAGCAGTTGCAAATCCAAATAAGAAACCAATCCACGGCATTATTCCGCATCAACACGAACGTGACGCCAGCCTGTAATTTCATTTGCTCAAATGTTGCTAATGTGCTTTGCCGTCATGAATCAAAATGATACCGACACATCGCAGCCGCCAGCCATCCACATCAAAGGACGTGCTACCGCCATCCCTCCAACGACGCAAAAAAAAAAACAAAACCCCTCAAATGTTTCACAAACACAAACGAACTGTGGATTCATCATCTTTCCAAGCTTTTTTTTTTCTTTCTTTCTCCAAATGTCTAAGAGCCACGAGTGACGCAATTAAAAACAGCCATACCCTGACTAAGCAGTGCTTCGAGGTTGCGGAACTTCCTTCTGCATCAAAGCATTCCACACTCTTAGACAGGTCGGCACAAATGGATCAAAAATAGATCGTGTGTGTGGGAAAAAAAAAGCAAAAACACACTTTCAATCTTGAGGTGACATCATGCTGCAAGGCTCCTCCACCATGACATTGCAACGTAACTGCTATATTATTGTAAAAGTAACTACCTCTATTTCCATCACGAGTGCCCATCCCCGTCATCGACGCCGTGCTTCAATGAGTTGCCAGGTGTGTCATGTACTTAACCCAAATAAACACTTCTTTTGTCCCGCCTTAGTCATTGTAATTATCTCACTTTATTGATGCTATTGTTCACGCGCGGATGTGAAACACTCAGTCCATTTGAACGCCATCGCTAACCAAAGCAGGAGCATATGCGGAGGGTAAACAGTCGCTGCGGTGAATTTGGGCTTTGCAGAGACGAAAAAACAAAAACCAAAACCCCACCCAAAACTCGAGTAATAGAAGTACTTAACCGTGTAAAAAAAAAAAGAAATAAATAAAATAAATAATACACTCTCTGGAGTGTACTAAAGTAGCCACAAAAGTCGAAATTCAAAACTTGTGGGCAAAAGACTGATAAAAGTAGAAAACCTACCAATACCAAGTAATCGATACTTCTGTATTAAAAAAGTCTGCTGATTCATGTAAGTAGATTTTGAAAAAAAAAATACACACCTTGAAATGTAGTTAAGTAAAAACTAAAATAGGCAGATACTAAAAATGTTTTTTGTTTTTTTCTGACAGTTGTGTGCAATAATCATTTTGATAAATGGTCACAAAAAAAACAGTCTACTTAAATTTGTATTTTTTATTCTTTCCGCGACAAACTACATACTTGTATCTTATTTAAATCACAGTAACTTGTAATATCTTAAGTGTTGATGCCTCTTCAATCCATTTTGGATGATGTTGCCGAATTTCTCCTTTTGACATGAGGGAAGTTGTTTTATCCAGTGTTGGCTTTCGCCTCATTTTCAACATTACGGCTGTCTGCGACAGCGAGGGTGTGGTTAAAGTTTGCCCTCAAGGAGATAATAACGCAGCCTGTGTCACAAACCAACGACAAGTTGATTTCATTTCCGCTTGCTTGTTCACGGCGGAGTAAACAAAGAGCCGTTTGTCAGTTGGTGCGCGCATTTGCATGCTTTGCGGGTGGCTGTGCGTGCGCAGCGGTGCATGTGTGCAAGTATGTGGATGAGGGTGTACAGAGGAGCTGATGGCTACAGATATGTGTCCCAGACACTTAAGTCATAAAAGTGTGTCTCGGAGCCCCGTGGCTGTGCAGGCCCTGGTGCCTGATGTTATCACAGTGAAACAGTGGCCACTCTATCAGGCCAGCAGAGTATAGAGGCATTCCAGCAACACTGCTTTGGGAGGGGCGGGGTTT
>CAAKHF010006331.1:5929-26571 GCA_901007745.1 Hippocampus kuda | reverse complement strand
CCGCCCCTGGCTAATTTGACAGTATCACTTCCATCCCCTCAATCCCTATAAATTGAAGACCCAAAAAGATTGGATTTCATTTTCACTCTTGGGAGGCAGAATTTCATGACCGAGCTGCCAAATGAAACTTCGTCTTTTGCAGACACGTATACAAATTTAATAATCATGCAAAATTCAAAACAGTTTGTTCACGCATTTTTGGAAATAGGTTTAATTTCACACTTGACGGCTGGGCCCTCTCCACAAACCCAAATAATTTGTATACAAGCAATTAAAAAGTACATTTTCCAATTGCAATTCCATGGCCATACGTCAGCATCAGTGTGGTATACTTAATTTGTCTAAAATGGATAATTATAAATTGCAATGCTCAAGTTGTACTCGGCAGACAGACAGACAGACTTTTTGTGTGTGTTCCAGTAACTGCATTACAACACGGCCATAGTAAAAAACAAAACACCCTTGCAGAGGTGGCATAAGTCACACACGATTTACGACAGTCTCACAGGAGCTTTGTACACTGTACAATATTAATTAAAGAGCCATTAAAATTCAGAGATTCTGCTGTACCAATTTAATTTAAAAAAAAACTCTTAACGATGAGTGTTAAGAGCACGTTGTGTTTTTTGAAGGTGGATCTGGATCTTGCAGGATCTTCTGGGCATTGCTTTCTGCCTCAACTTCATAAGGACCATCTCACTCTCCAGTTTCAAGGTAGAATGTTTTTCGCATGTAGATGAAACCAAAGCAAATAGATTTCAAGATATCCTTTATTTGTCCCACACTGGGGAAATTTACAGTCTACAGCAGCAAGATTGTGGGTAGAATGAAGAAAGAAGAAAAAAACAAAAACACCGTTCAATTAAGTGCAATATAAATACAAATATGGATAAGGTCGCAGTGCTATTTACAATTGTTTTTCACATCATTTAATTTTTTTTTTTATTCAGCAGCCTGACAGCAGTCGGTAGGAACGAGCGGCGGTATCTCTCCTTGCAGCGCAGGTGTAACAGTCTCTGGCTGAAGGAGCTACCTAGTGCTGTCAGGGCGGGCTGGAGGGGGTGGGAGGGACTGTCCATCATACTGTCCCATTTCATATTAGACAGCGCATTCGTCTGAGCATAAAACAACAAATAATGGAAATGTTTGAATCCCTGAATAGGTGAATCTATGGGGAAACACTGTACCTCAGAGCCACAATATTATCACTCCTGTTATTCTCTACTATGTCTGCCAAGGATGTTGTTTTCATCACCTTTGACCCTTTGTTAATCGTGAGCAGGACTAAACGAACCCAGATTTTATGATTGTGTGGCTTTCTTTTTTTAAAATGTATTTTTTTGCTTGCACTGACAGATCTGCGTGATTCTCCTGACCCTTCTGCTTGTTTATGACGTCTTCTTTGTTTTTATCACACCTTTCTTCACCAAGGTATCACATGTCCATGTACATTATGCAAATTTGGGAGGGAAACATGATCATCAGATGTCTGCTTGGCATCTTTTCACAGGATGGCGTTAGCATCATGGTGCAGGTGGCTTTGGGCCCGGGTGCATCAGAGGAGAAGGTAAAGCCTCCATCTATTTTTTTTCTTACGTTTTTAGGGCAAAATGTACCCGAGTGGCTCTCCCCTCATTTCTTTTCTTTTGCCACATTGATTATTTAACATTAGTTGCTACCACCCCACAGGATTTATTGAGTACAGTAGAACATTTATTGTTGAATGTTCCAGGCTACTGCTACACCTCCATTGTGAAAACACGCTTTCCCATAGAAAATAGTTTGACTGGATAATACTGGTGAATAGGGGGGAAAACGTGTCCAGTCTGAACCAAGCATATTAGCACTACATCTATCAAATAAATATACTGTACGGTACAATTAGAAGAAACTATTTAACATACAATGCTGGTATTCTTTTTTACCAGAAGGAGACGACAGACTAGCAAGCGATACAAAAGTGTGTTTGCGCTTCATGATTTATTGGTATTTTTTGTTCAGGCATCTGCTATGGTCATACAGTAGCTGTGTTTTGTTGTCAATAAAGAGTTTACTGACTAATGTGTCCTGTTAGCGAGGCCATAATCTGGGCTAGTTTGTGGAAGGGGCTAACTGTAAACACGATGGCGTGCCGGTCAGAGCGCAGGTAGGAAGAGACAGGACTCAAATTTGCGATTTAGGAGCATTTACTTGAACTGTTATTTCTCATGGAAATACCAGTGTATATAGTTATAGTGTGTATATAGTTTGCAAAACAAACCACTGTGGCCTTCGCAGTGACTGACCGTGAAGCTGTGAGGCGGAGCCATCGTGTACAAAAGAGCAGCATGCGATAGTTAGCTAACCTCTTTAGCTCACAAGCTTCAACCTAATCTTGGTGTCAATGTGTGGCTTGATTAACATCTGCACTGCCTGTTGTGGATTTAACTCTGCACTGGGGTTTGGCGGGGCTCTGTCACAGAGACGAGGTAACGTTGTGGAGGTGCCGGCTGAACCAGGGACTCCCACTGAGACAGTAAGACTAACCATTTTTGGACTCTCTTCATGAAGCATATGTGCAGTTGATTGTTGATGATGTATTTTTGTTTCCTTTTCCCTCCAATCCCTTGCGTCAGTTAAAGACCCTCAACACAAATGCCTCCCTTATAAATAATAACAAATAGTGGTCCTATATTTCAAATACTACTCATCACTAAATTTCACAATACTGTACTAGTAAGTTATCCCAACATACAGTAATCAGATTTTATGATATAGAATGTGACTTTGGGGAGGGGGGGTGTCTCATGCAAATGGTGACATGACCTCCAGATTAGATGAACATCTAATCTGGAGGTCATGTCACCATTTGTATCAGGTCATTCACATCTCTGTATCAGACTGCTATTGAATGGCGCTCACTCACAGACACACTTTCGACTTGATGGGTGGGCAACCACTCCTGAACACTAACCAAGACTCCAGAAAAGCAGTTTTGCATCTCAGTTTGCAAGTTAAAATAAGCATTTTGTGCCTCATCTATGAATAGCAATACTACCAACAGCCATTTATGCGGCAACCTCCATGTCGTGTTATCATTGTAACACGGACCTTTCTCTCCGGCGATGCCCACTAGGTTAATTTTACTTTTGTCCTACGTGGCTTATTTACAGTGGAATTAATGTTGTCTTACTAACATTGTTACTTAGATGACTGTTGAATTTGTGGTTTATAACCATGGTGACAAGTACAGTATCTTGTTACATCGGTATTGTTTTAATGTTAAAAAAAAAAAAAAATCAGATTGCTCAAACAGTTAAAAATCTAGCAAAAATAGCACGGGTCAACATTTCACACATTTTTTAAAAAGAGTTGCATGTAAACTTTTTTAGAGGATTTTTTTTCACTGATTCTGAATCTGTCTTTGTTTTTTCTCTTGCACATGAGGTTTTCATAATATTATGAATTATGGGTTAGATTCAGAAATGTATGTGTGTAGGGGGGGAGTCTGAACCCTCATACCTTACAACACACGGTAAAAACTGTTTTGCGCAACTTTAAGTTCAATTTTGACAAACGATGAATTGCCGGATGTAGTTTAGGCCACTTTGTCCTGTTTTTTTTTTTCTTTTCAATATGTTAGAATGATAATGAAGTCATCCATTAGCAAAACTGCATCCATCTTTAGGACAATTTTGTAGAGTAAATTAACGTCCTCTGTACATTAAATAATATAAAGAATTACATTACAGCTTCCTGTTGTGATGCGTGTCCCGTGGTTCTCAGCCTGGGCTCAGAACTTGTGTGGGATGCAGTTTTCCATTTTGGGTTATGGAGATATCATTGTGCCAGGTGAGTGTGCCCACTTCCATCTCTACTCATAATTAGACGCGCATGCTGATATTTAATGATATCTTTTGATTCATCAGGCCTTTTGGTGGCTTATTGCAGCAGGTTTGATGTTTGGATCAACAGCACCAAGAAGATCTACTTCTTCAGCTGCTGTATAGGTACCTCCAAAATGACCTGCGTGTTTCAAGCCTTCATGATATTCACCCTCTCTACACTGTTATGGAACACGATTGAGTATCTCAGCTCACTGGAAGGTGTCGACCTAATTTTCGTCTTTGTTTTTATCTTGCTCTCCCATTTGATGTGTAGCCTATCTGCTGGGAATGATAACAACGTTTGCTGTGATGTTGCTGTCGAGGATGGGCCAGCCAGCTTTGCTCTACCTGGTGCCCTTCACTCTGATAACCTCTGCGACAGTGGCGGCCTGCAGGGGAGAAATCAGGCAGTTCTGGAACGGGACTTCCTATGAGGTGAGCAGAGTGATGGTGCACATATCTTCATTCTTCAATGTTGACAATTATGTGAGTGCTTTTACTCTCTGTAGTCACAATTTGTTGCTAGCAGTTTAGTGTGTGTGTGTGTGTGTGTGTGTGTGTGTGCGCGCATGTGGCCATAATGCAAAGAGAAAGTCAGTGACACGGAGTCAGCCAAGAGACTGTTTGGGATGTCGGTCAGAGTTCAAGTGGTGGAAACACACCCGCGTTGTGCTCACTTGTGACTCAGCAGTTAAACGTGCAGAGAACTCGGCTGGTTGCGGATGAGCCGCTTCCAACGTTGTGACCTGGCTGGATGCCAACGAGGGGGCGTCACTCGGAACTATTTTTAGAGTCCATTATTCTATTGATGATTCCATTGATTCAACAAATAATCCAATAAAATTGGACTGAGGTGTGTTACAAAACTAGTTTTGCCTCAATTATTGTTTACGGGTCAATTATTCTTGTTGATTTGGTGTCGTTGAGTGATTAAAAAATAAAAACAAACAACAACAACGATGAAGCAATATCACGAAGGAGGGATCGATGTCCTCGCCAACCTTTTTTGAAACTGATTGAGTTCCTGATTCGGTCATTGTTTTCCAAAGTATAAGCAGATGTGTGCCAATGTTTTCTTTGGATTCAATTCAAAAGATTATCAGTCTGGTTTCACAAAGGACTCCAGAAATCAGAGAATAATTACTGTTGAGAGGCTGAAATCGAGGATTTGGACAATTTGAAGTGAAACCGTGGCTATTGATCGCTTCACTTTTATGTATGTGTGTGTGTGTGTGTGTGTGCGCGTATGTCAACCTGAGGGGAAGGTGTTGCTGTATCTTGGCAATGAGCCCCATGCTGGGATCAGAGCGCGTGTACATGGTAGCCAAGATGGCAATGACGACAAAGAGCCAGGAGGAAGGGCTTGCTGGATACATTCCTTTGATCACTCGGTTCTGCAGTTCAAACATTTTCAAGAAGACAGTCAGGGAAATAGGATTGTAGAACCACCTTGCAAAATGGATACACACATACGGTAAACGTGACCAAGCAATTTTGCCTCGAGAAGGTCACGTTCCATTTCCATCTGGTTTGAATAAAACAATGAGTACGAATGTGATTGTAATCTATAGCGGCACCGCATCATACTGGGAGCTGTCACGAATATGTGGTGCACATTTTACATGGACCCAAAAGAATCGAAACACCATGAGAGTATTCTCTCCGGGTCTCCAGTCTTGAAGAAGGGCTTTTTTTTTTTTTTTTGGCACGCAATACGCAACTCTTCAAATATTAGGAGTCAAGACATCACGTGTGCCAGCAAGCCTGAGTCTGTTCGATAAACCGGATCTCAAATGCTTAACCACATACCCGCTCAACTAAATGGAAACATTTGTCTCCGTTAGCACACGCGTGGCAAAAGAATATTCGTGACGATCAAAACATTGGCCCGTCAGGCTCTCCTGCATTTTAGTTTGACAACCACAACATTGATGGACAAGCTTTCTGTTACTCACTCTGATGCGGCTGACGCGCTTTTTCCACGACCGTACTCCCGACAGGTAGATTTGGTTGAGCGCCTGGTATGAGAGTTGCAGATCGATGCCCTCCGGTGTGATGGTGAACTGGAATGCCACGGCCTGGTGAGCCTCTGCCATGGCTGTGGACGCACACCACAAAACACGCATTCATCCAAATGCTTTTGCATTTTGGGATACGGTGACAAAAACATTCTTACATTTAAAATTAACCTCGCAATGATGTTACTAGACATGAAACAAACAGCTAGCGTTCCTCCTTCAGCTCTGAAAACATTCGGTCAGCTCATGAAAAGCGCCTCCTCCGCTTCAGGATGCGCCGCGTCCCGAAGTCGTTGACGAGCATCTTCCACGCCGTCGGCCTCCAACTCTGCCATGATTTTTCAGCCAATTTCAGCCTTCACAGACAGCCGGATTGCTGTCAAGCTCTAGATACAGCTGGTCTTTTAATACACAGCATGTATCATAACGCCATGTCTGGGGCCCAAATGTTATGATGCATCACCCATCAGTGTTTTTCTGTGGTCATGAATTATATATTGTAGTACTTGGGTGCAATTAGCCCAAGAACTGTGCTGCTGCCTAAGCATAAAATAAAGTGGTTCAATAACCTAAGGCTTAGCTTATAGGTCCTAAGCAGTAGCAAGATGATGTGGGATGGCACCAATATTCTCAATGGCAACAAACACTGCTCAACATGGTGAAGAATCAACATCAGCTCCTCAACGGTTCAATGACTTGATGGTAACTGCAGTGCGGCCAATTGAAATACTATTGAAATTCTGTTGTTCTATGTTCGGAATTTCAAAAATGTTGAACGTATCGACAATGTTTCAATATTCTTGATAATCAAAATACCATGTTCGGTCTCTGCTCACCGTGTAAATGTTTCATACATTTTTTAAAATGGTGCGACGTTTGTGATTTCGAATCACCATTTGGAAAAATAACGTTGGCTCCGAATAGTTTCAATAAGTGCTTGCTGTCTAGGATAAAGAACCGATGTCATGCGGAGGTCAGAGCGTGCCTTGAGACAGGTGCAAGACCTGCCCCCCCCAAAAAAAATAACTGATCTGCAACATTCTTCAATGATTAACCATCCATGAATTAATATCAAAGAAGCCATTAAAACTGTTTTGAAAAGATCTGTATTTCCTAATTTGGTATGGGCTGTTATTTGGAGGATCAGGTATTCAAACGGATCTTGAAGAGGAACATCTTTGTGGGCGAAGAATGTCAAGCATGTGTGAAAACCCCGCCATCTGCTCTAAGAACCGATTGTCCCCATTCGAAATCAGCGGGTGTATTTATTAAAGACCGAATTGGTGGGCGCCAAAAAAAAAAAAAAAACCCAAAAAAAACGACACGGTGACGTCATAGCAACGATCAGGGAACCGTCCGTCTCGTCCTGCGCGTGCCACATCAAGAATTACGAATCATAATTACAGTTAACGCTCACGTCTTCGTTGTGGTGTTGTGAAATGACGCAAGCACGACAACCCTCGGCGAAACTTGTTTTCATGTGGCTCTCCTCTCGAAAACCGGTTTTATTGCACCACAGGGCATCCTCATTCCCGTCTCCTCTCCATCCCTACGCCACCCGCGTCCGGCGGTGGTGAACAGAAATCAGAAACAAACGCCACATCAAGCAGGAGCATTTGCACCCGCCAACGTGAGGCGTTCCCTCCCAGCTCATTTTGGAGAAATCGTGGAGCAGGCAGCACACAACAAGAGCCCCATTCACGTTCAGCACCATCTCCACCCGCGCGAAGCACAACGCGTAATGGGCGCACGAATGCTCGAAGTCAAGCCCAACTGCACAAGTACCACGAGGAAATAGAATACAAAACGAGTTGAAATGTACCTGGAAATTGTTGGAAGGCGCTTGCTCGGCAGTGTGAGTGTCAGAGAAGCTTCTGTCTGTGCTCCCTTCTCTTCTCTTCGCGACGCGACACCGGCAGTGAAAGTGAGCGCTCTTGCTATCTCGACGAGAATTAGCCTAGCTTGCTAGCTTGGTGTCTTTCACCGCCGGGCGTCAAAGATCGTCAGTGGTGAAGAGACCACCTCCTCTTCGCTATTGGCCACATCGGCCACATTGTTTCCGGTGAGCGTCGGCACTGAATGGCTACGGATAGTGCAGTCACTCCAATATTTAGGACGAGTTCCGATCATTAAAAAATGGTGCTATGATGTACATATTAAAGAAAAAAGACACATCGCGGGAAAAGAAGAAGAGATTGAATATAAAATACTGTATGTCAAATACTGTAACTAGATAGCTTCATCAGGGGTGGGCAACTCCGGTCCCAGGGGCCCGCAATCCTGCATGTTTTTAATTGGTTCCCTCCTCCAACACACATGCTTGAAATGCTCGGGATCGTTATCGGGCTTCTGTAGAGATTGCTGGTGATCTTATCATTTGAATCAGGTATGTTGGAGGAGGGAGGGAAGGAAACATCTAAAACATGCAGCGTAGCGGCCTTCGTGAACCAGTGTTGTCCGCCTCTCGGCTACACTTTGACGGCTCTGACACTGATAATGAATTAAAGTGGAAAAACAAGGCAAATAATGCGAGTTATAAATGACACCGCATGGTAAAAACAAAAATTGAAAAGATCTCAGAAACCTGTTGTAGTAGAAAAAGGTTTTGTTTTGTTTTGTTTTGTTTTTGGGGAGGACTGGGGATCAATTTCAGTATCCGAAAAGCATCAATTAGCCACACATCATTCCATTGCTGTTTATTGTTGAACATTTCTCACAGGCATATTTCCCCTCATTACAATCATTTTGAATCATTTTGAATTTGTTTTCGCTTGAGTAGTTTGAGTGGAGGGTGAGAGGTGGAGTTCCGTTTGGTGCGCTTGATTGATTGAAGTGGTACGGATGCAGGTCAAAGTGGAAAAATGACACACCAGGAAAATGAGGGAAAATGTTTTATGGCGACTACAGTGTCGATAAAAGACAACGAACGCTATACGGGAACAGATGGCATACAATGGAGACAGACAAAAGGCATATAGGGTGCATGTGCGTTGAAGTAATGAGTGTCAAATGTATACAAAGACAAGGGGGGAGGGTGATTAAATGACAGGGAGTGGGGCAGGGTGGCTGCGATATATATATACCGCTATACATGTAAAGACAAGTGAGGATGGATTGTTGTTTTCAATTAGTAGCAGTGCAGTCCAAGTTTGTTCAAGTCAGCTCTCTTTGTGGCTTTTCTGGTTTCATTGCTTTATCCAAAAACTTTCCTCGCAGAGAAGAAAAAAAACCAAACAAGCAACTTGAACCCTATGTGTTGAAGTGCTATCTCTCAATGATCTTTTTACCTCCAAACACTTGAGACACTCTTGACGTTTGAACAGGGTGGGCCGCACTTTTCAAGGCCTACCTCTCTGTGGAGGAGGATGAAAATAAAGGAGAACCTCCGATGAGAAAAAGAGAAAGTGATAGAATGTTGAAGTAAACCTCAACACTGTATCTTTTATATCACTGTAACGTTTTGGGTTTTGGAAAAACCCAAAAAGTACATCTGTTTCCCCCTTCTTGTCGGAAAACAGTAACACTTAAGTTGACTATGTTTGCATTCTCACTCATTTGCAAGACCTACCAAAACCGCAGAGAGAGAAAGTAGACAAAAATACTTTTCGGTGCACGACAACAATGAAACACGAGTTCATTTGCAGGTCAGTGAAACATTGTTTCAAGTCAAGAAACATAAGAATGCTCTTTTTTTGTGTGTGTGGTCACCTTGTGGCACAGCGAGCCACACGGCATTGCCAGCAGCGAGGTGAGGCTGTTCTCACAACAGTCGCCAGAGTGCCGCTTTCAGCTCAACATCAACATGCAGCGATGGCTTGGACTCATTTTATCCATCATTGGATTAAAACCAATTCAAGCATGACGTTAATTGATATTTTTTTGAGGGGGGGGGAGGATGACCGAAAAACCGCTGCCATACTTTGGTACTGGAGCCACAAATTGTGTTTCATTTTTGAAATGGAGTGCCTGTGATTTGAACAGTGTTCCATGCATGATGGCGCTCATTTTCTTCCATTCCAGAAACATACACGAGCTCGTGTTCCCTTTTAACAAGCGTGTCCAAGACAGTGACAGACACAAAAACAAACTACAAGTCTGAGCTTCTCTTTTGCTGTGTTGGAATGGGAATTTTATCTTTGGAGGTGTATGTCGTTTGGAGTAACAACACCAGAAGAAAAGGGCAGAATGTGGGTTCAATATAAACACGTCATGATAACGACCCAGGAGGGTGGTTTTTTTTTTTGCAGCATTAATTTCACAAGATTAAAAGCTTTTGTGGTGAGTAAACGATAAATGATAAATACATCATTGAAAAACAAATATTTAAATGATAAACATTCATATCGACAGTGCCTATTTTGCTGGTGGCATGAATACACGGAAAAAAAAATAGTCAACATCCAAAAAAAAAGAAAACAATCATTAGGCGGCTTGAATTTCCGATTGCCTTTCCCCCTCCAGGCAATTTCTGTGCAGCGTTTGTACAATGACAGAGGTCACAATCAATGTGGTTCACATTTGCACATTCTGTCTTTTGCCCTTTGCGAGCAATACATTGTTTGTCTTCCGCTGTCCAGAATTGTATGATTAAAAAAAAAAAAAGAAGAAAAAGAAATGGGTGTTTTTGGATGATTTTTGATTTTTTTTCATTATTCTGCAGATGAATGTTGGATAATAAAGGTGAAGGGTTCTTTTTTTTCTCTTTAGAACAAGTACTTCTGGTCTGCTAATACTTTTCAATCGTGATTGTAAGCAATAATTGCCCAAATTCATCTGAAGTCTAATTCTCCTTATTTATTTTTGGGGGGAGTCAGTGGGGGGGGGTGTGCAATATTGCAGTAAATAATGTAACCACGAGCAACATAAAGGAATATCGTAACATGCCATCAGAGAGTGTCCTAAAATAAAATGCAGAGGAGTCAAAATAATGCTGCAGTCACTGTTGGAGCACGATAGAATCCAACACCTTGGGCTCAATTTTCGAAGACGGTGCATGCGGAAATGCTGGTCGAACCTGATTTTGGTGCAGGCGAAAGGTTCGCTGTACCTGTTTGCTAATTTGACGAACAGCTCTTGCTGGGCTTTTATTGCAAGGGTGTGTCCTTGAACATGCATGTTCCACATACAGCACATTTGACAATAAAGTTGGACTTGATACTTGAACATAGGCCCGGCACAATGACAATTTGGAAGCAGGAAATTGCTGCAAAGAATCGACTTGCTCGGACCTCGTCTCCGAATGGAACAAGGACCGAGGATTTAGCCCACTGCCGAAATGACAAAATACATAAAGGGCAGTGAAAAATCAGTCAAATGATGTCACCTCTAACTAGGCCATCTTGTATTTGATGAACAAAGAATAAAACTAAATCGAGCGACTTTTGTCATGTATTGTCAAGTTGGTTGAAGACTCTTTCTGCTCGTCTCGGCCAATGGCCTATTGTGAGCCAATATGTGTTTTGTCTAACATCGAACAGTTTTTGTTTTTTTTCTTGAGAGAGAGAGAGAGAGACATGTGGGTGTGCATCATGAGTGGAAAATGGTGGTGGGGGGGGGGTAATCTAAATGGTGATCCACTATTTCTCCTCCGTTAAAGGCAATACGGTATCATAGCGTTTCTCATTTGAATTCAGAAATAACAGTGACCAGAGACCTAATGACTCTCATACATTGGAGGACAAAATGCATCAGTGGGCCTTATTTTTATACTCCGGTATACAGTACATCCGTATCTGGACGGTTACATTACACCCAACCCCGTCAGAATCTTCTTTTGCGATGTCTTTGTGTGTGTGCGCGCATAACTGTTATTTCACTTTGCTTTTGCTAAAACACAGCATCCCTTTGCTGATCAATCAACCTCATTGAACTCAGACGCTTCCACTTCTGCCTCATTTCTCAAGAAACAACCTGCGTTTTTGTTGTTGTTTTGTTTTTGCAGACTTTAAATCGACATTCCATTTGATCACGTGACTCTTAATGTTCGCTGTCAGGTCATGTTGATGAAAACTGGAGCTGATGAACGGCAAACGTCTTGAGGTGCTTCGTCCTTGGACGTCGATCGGAGGTTTGCAGCAAAGTGTGAACGATGTGAAGCATCCAATATATTAGTGAGCAGGTCATGTGCTTTCTTCATTAGCGAGTGAAGGTGTTTTTCTTGTGAGATTTTTCTGCTAAAGTGGGATTTTTTTTTTTTAGGGGGGTGGGGGGCAGGGTGCGGGCGGGGGTGGGAATCTTCCTTCCGACCTCTCCTCGCGGACTGGGAAAAGATCAGCTCTTCCGCAGAGGATGGAGCAAAATCTGTTCCCCTTTCCAGTCCGTCGCTCGGGACCGACGGCCGAGCGGCAAAGGCAGAAAGAAGGAAAACCGGATTGAAAGGATGCGGGTGGAATCAAGGACAGAGGAGACCTCCGTCCTCTTGGGGATAGCGTTCTTCTCAGGGGTGTGACTGTGTCCCATTGGTCGCGGAGAGAAGTCTGGTCTTTTCTTTCCCCGAGCCTTGCCTTTGGAGGATGCCGCCGCCGCTTGCGCTCGCCGCATCCGGCGCGCGCTGCTCCTTCTCGCACCTCTCGGATCCGCTTTCAGAACGCTTGGAATTCTGACGCGAAGGCGTGCCGGGCTGCCGGGAGGGTTTGCCGTTCTTCTCGTCTGATGGGCGCAAGGTCAGATTTGAAAGAAAAGAGATGGGAGCGAGAAAATCGCCAGTCTTACATAAAGCTGCTGAGTTTTGGGGGCGCTACACACCAGCCAGTGCCTGCACAGAAGGCTGATCGTGAGTACTCAGGAGCTGAGCTTGAATGGTCTCCACCACCCTCTTGAATCTGCGACTTGGACCTGAAAAGGGAAATCGCTTCAGCGGGGGGGGGTTGCAGACGAGAGAGACACACACGGCAGCGGATTTGGACTCCAGCTCACTTCTTCACTTGTAATCGCTCGGCAACATTTTGCAGAATCACACGATCACAACAGACACACACACCACCTCCACCCCTCCTCGCATCTCCCCCTTTCTGCTCCAAGTCCAATGCTGCTCCATTTTTCTTCAGTGACATCAATATCTTGAAAGTCAGCGGGAGTGGAAATCACTCCTTTCGCGGTTTCCATACCTGGGGACTTTTGTTTTCGCGCCCCGCCCTGTTCCTGAAGTCTTTCCTGATCGCCCAATCCCGTGATCAAAAATAAAATTCCCCCCATCCCACGGGATGCCTCTGAAAGATGATGCTGTCTGATTATGCATTGCCAACCATTACCGCTGTCAAGTCCCCCCACCCCTTTTATTTTTTTAATGCTTGACATCAGCCGTTCATGTGAGCAGCGTGTCGAAAAATGCTTTCAGGCATCAAGCATCTCATGCGTACTGTCGGTGTGCTCAACTAGAACTAGATGACGCTACCTGTTATGAGGGTGAAGGTGACGCTGTATATGCCCAGAGCTCTCCTGCCTTCCCTGTCCGCTCTCTCCCTTTCCAGCTCCTTGTCTCCCTCAGAGAAACCAATGTCGACCTGAAGGGGAAGACCCAGCACGCCGTTTGCAGCAGAAGACAACAACACGGTCGGACATCGAAAAGACATCAAATCAAAACACATTATTGAGAGACTTGTTTGTTTTTTTTTGATGATGGCATTCATTTTCTACTTTGCAGCACTTGATGGATAAGGGACCTTCTTCTGAAATAAAGATTGTGGCTCACAAAGTGGCGACAGAACTCTGTACTGTCTCTTACAATTTGTCTGAGTCAATCGCAATCAGCTCTTTCAAAAGATCTATATATATATTTTTTTTAGGACTGGGGAATTGATGGAAAAAAAAGGAAATATTATACTTGGAACTTGACAGGCTTCTGGAAGACAGAGGGGCCACCAGAGGACTTGTATTCTGCTCGGAAACTGTTCTGAGACACAACGCTGTGACCGAGGGAAGGGATCTGGAGATGGAAAAAAAAAAAAAAAAAAAAAAGAAAACAAATGTTGTTTTCCACACTTCAACACGACAATCGACGGCAATTGTTTCGAATAACTGAGGCTCATCTCAACGCGATTGTACTTACCGAAAGAAATGCATGAACAATGTCCGCCTTAATCGAGCTGAGGGGTTTGTCTCGAATTAAAACAAAGATCTGCTCCTCTTTCTCCAGGCTGATGAAATTGCCAAACCACGACCTCTTTGCCAGTCTGTCGACAATCGTGACATGCGCACATAAGCCCAACAGCAAAACTGGATGGAATCAAAATAGCAGTTATTTGAATATTTAGCCTTGTGCAAACGAGCTAGCGGGTGCAATGACGACGACGGAGACGATTTCTTATTTCAGGAGTGAGGATCAAACTGGGAGTCATTCACATGAATCCATACGTCGGTCTCCCACGTATCCGTTTCGGTGGACAGAAAAAGATGGAGCCTATCCCGGCTCACGGCGAGCGAAAGGCAGACTAAACTCTGACAAACAATCGATACCGGCACTTGATAAAATCAATCTGAATACGGTCAAAGTTCAACTCATGTACGTCTTACTGCGTCTAGATTTCATTCTAGCTAACGGCGAATGAAAAGCCGAAGTTTACCACCTCGACAAATATGATTCAATAACAAGAAATAGAATGATTTATGGATTTAGAAATGACCGGCAGCTGTCCCGCTGCTATGATGACATACGACAATGATGTCAGACTCGGCCTAATCTTGAGTCATGAAGACAAAAGTGAGAAGAAGATGTTCTTACTCTGGACTGGACTCTGGAGTTAAACTGGACATGTCCTCTGATGTTGGGACTACATAGAATCAACAGACAGACACAAAAGAGACGACGGGTAGGTCAGGGCCAGCGGATTTCAATGGAAAAAACTCCTCATCATGGATCAAGCCCCAAGTTCGGAATCGAGAGTGAATGCAACTGCCCATTGGGTGCAGAGGAGTATGAGCGCAAAGATAAAAGCATGTTCTCCCACCTTGGAGTTTGCGCCGATGGAAGCGCGGCGAGCCCAGCAGGTTGTTTTTGAACGAGTTGAGCCTCGTTCGCCAGTGGGCGGAGCTGGAGGAGGCCAGGCCGCCGCTGCTCCCCGGACTGGAGGGTGGCGTCAGGGACAGAGAAGCGCCCCCAGACCCGTCCCCTCTGGGAGAAGAGGACGAGGAGGAAGAGGAGGGAGGGGTGGTGGAGCAAGGGTGTTGGATTTGGTGCACGGGCGTGCCCGAAGGGGTGGGGAGAGGCGAGCCTTGCGGCGTGACCTGCGACACAGGAGGAGTGGCGGCAGAGGGGTTAGAGGACGAGTGGGCGTTCTTGGACTTGAAGACAGACGGAGAGGGAAAGTTGAAAAAGCGAGGGATGGGAGAGAGCAGCGGAGAGGGGGATGGTGATGGAGTGCGAGGGGTCTGCAGCGGGAGGGACTTCATGGAGTTGAGATGAGGACGCTCAGCGGGGCCTTTTGACGGCAGGGTCTGAGTTTTTGGGTCGGGCGCTGGGCGGATAGGCCGAGGCGTGCTTGCACTTGCTGGTTTAGGATCTTTAGAGGAGGAAGCCGAAGGGACTTCCGACTGGCTGAAAGTGAACACCGGGCTCTGACAAGGGGGTGGAGAGACATGAGAGAGAAAGCAATGATCATGAAATGACGCATGGAAGCGATTCTTCAACCAGCAAGATGGAAGATGCATGAGTGACCCTTACGTCTCTCTCACTCACTCACACATTACAAATTCACACTGAGCAAGGAAACAGTCACACAGACTGGAAGGGAAAAAACAAAAAGAACGCGACTGGCATATGGCTGAGAATGGCAAGAGTGAAAAGCCAAGCTTTCAGAACGCCGACTGCCAACCTCATGAAGAATGATCAGAAAAATACAAGAACAAGAAAGGCGGGTGGAATCGATGGATGAGAAGACAATTAGGGGCGAAAGACCAAGGCGGCGCGGCCTTCAGGCGGCGCGGCCTTCAGGCGGCGCCGCCCACCCGCACGACCCTCATCCGGCCGTTCCACTTGCCTTTCTTGTTCTTACATTCTTCTGATTATTATTCAGAAGGTTCACCCGGAATAGGTCGACCCACCGATGCGCATGACAGAGGCTGCGGGGTGTTTGCCAGCAGACGCACTGTTGTCAACAGCGCGCTGCTGGCTTCGCACCCCTTGAACAGTCTCTGGAAGAAGGTCACGAGAGGACAACTGAGGGAAAAGGTCCAGACAAAAGTGCAGCCCAACAAAAAGTCGGCTCACCCTGGGACTGCTGAGAGGACTGGACGACAAACCCGTGGATGCTCCACTCACTGAACGAGACCTTTTGGAAAAGAGCACAGCGTCAGAAACGAGATCGGCTCAAACTAATTCCGCCGATTCCACCTGATCTCGATCTACCTTTGGCTGTGTGCATTGGTGTCCAGATTCCTGCGGGGTGGGGTGGGAGAGCCCTGCTCGGTTACACTGAGAACCTCCAGACTCTTCCTCTCTGGTCTACAACGGCCGTGGCGGGTCAACATGGGCGAGTCCACGCGCTTCCTAGGCGGGTCTTTGACAAAACATTTTGAAACGGCTGCAGCACGATGCACAATTACAACAACAACAAGAAAAATCGTTCATATTTCCATCTTACCGGCGTCATTTCTCGGTGGCAAATCTTCATCTTCATAGCTGGGGTAGCGCTCCTTTCTGTCCAACAGGAGGTAGTAAATCATCTTTTCCTGGTTCTCTCTGCGGACAAGACAAATAGATCCGGCATCCAGTCGTGCGCTAGATGATCGCGTTCTTTTGGGCGGCAAAAGATGGGAACGTTCTCCGCGAGGGTTCATGATTTGGATGAATGATTTTTCATCTTGTGGTGTGGTCCGTCAAGTGTCATTTTCAAAACGAAACATGTCTCTGATTGGCGAGCTTTCCAGTCTACCGCTGAAGTTTCATTGTGTGAAGTGTCAATCGGAAAAAAAAAAAATGTTACGTCAGGTAAAAGAGAAGCGATGCCTGCCGGCCGATAGGCTGACCCGACAATCGAGGAGGAAATTCAGATACAGTGAACCCAATCACGACATGATTGGCAAATTAATGAAGTAAAATGCCTTCATTTTGTTCAAGCCTAGCATGCTAGCATAATTTGAGCATAAAATGAGCCTAGCTTACCATCGAATGGTTCTTTTGATAACCGATGATGTTTGACCAACAACTCGTTCGGGCTGGCGTCGGCGGTCTCGTCCCCAGTTATTGAACGAGATGAAAAAAAGTATTTGTCTATTTGTCGACAGCGCTCGCTTACATCGACGTACTTGGTATTTATCCGATCGCGAGCGGCCATGAATGCTAACATGCTCTCTTGTACGTTGTCATTTATGAGTTATGCTATTACCAAACGTTGCCTCTTTCAGGAATAACTGTCGAGTATGAGCCCTTTTCGGGCCACATGCGACTGTGAAGATGTCGGATGGGTAGGATTTACTCACTCCTCACTTGTAAGGTCCCGTGTGAGTTTGACCCGATCCCGGAAGCACCCTAAGGAGTACATGCTTTCCAAGACGTCGGGGTCCAGGTCGGTCAGCGATAGCACCCTTGTCACACACACGCGTCGGGGAGGGGGCTGCTCGGGGCACGGCTCATTGCGACCACTCCTAATGGAGGAAGGAAAGCCGCTGTGCTATTTTCAACATGCTGAGAAAAATGATTTTCGAGCAATGGGAGGTAAGACGTGACACACTCGCAGCAGAAGCCGAGGTCACGGGCTAACATTACCAGCGACCAGTGGCGTGTGGTCAGGGCCTTCCAGGCTTTCTCTGCTGTCCTTAACATTATCAGAAGCGCCGATGGTGAGGGACCGTGTTAACGCCGTCCCCTCTCAAGTAGCTCAATAGGGTGACTCGTAATTAGAAAAACCTCAGAGGGTGAGGCGGCGCAGTTCCGACACCGCAAGTCCACATGTCAACAATACACTTCGGACAGGACTCATCGGCATTGCCACTGCCAATTGTCGCGTCGATTGCATTGTGAAGATGCATCGAACGCCCCGTGAGGGGAGGCTGTCATTCATGACAAATCAAGGGCCACATAAAAAAACAAACAGATGAAATTATATCAAAGTAAAAAAAAGATATGTTTATATATCTACTTACTGGTACCAGGCGTGGGTCTGTATTGCTTCTAGCTGTAACGTGAAAATACAAAACTATGTATCAAATAAATGTCCAGTGTGCGGTTAATACATCACAGACCGTCATGGCAATCTCCTGATAGCAAGCAAATACTCAATACCGCCTGGAGGCTGCGAGCAACCAGCGGATGCCACCAGGGCAATCGCGACTGGATGCTTAGGAAACGCTCGAGAGAAAGGCCGCGGGCATCATTGTGGCATTACTCAACTCAACCGAACACAACTTGATCCAGAGAGCACAAACAACCCGAGCTGTAAACAGGAATAATAAAATCTTAACGGTTGTTGCATCGTTAATTCATTCAGTGCGCGGCTCCTTGGCCACCAGGGAGCAGCCTGGCGACTGTCACGACTGCTCCAGTAAGCTCCAAGAATTTGATGATTTTCACATAAGATAAAGAAGCTTGTGAGTCTTATGTCTGTCAACGTGTGCTGCTGCACCGTCGCTCAAATTGTTTAACGCTGCAACACCGATGCATATGGTAAGTACACAACTAACTCCTTTTCACAGTCTGTTAATCAAAAAAAAAAATGACAGCGTATAGTTGCGCGCGTGTGTGTTGTGGCTGCTTTCTATGAAGAGAAGCGTTTGTCCAACCAAAGAGAAAGACTCTCTGCCCTCCTTTCGGGCTCCATTAATCAGAATTTCATCAGACGAATGCGCGGCTTTGATTGAATCTGTAATCCGTGGGAAGTGAAAGACTGACCGACCGATGAGACGTTCTCTTGACCTCCGCTTCCATTTCGCAACATCTTTTATGTCGATATGTGTCAGTTACTTCTCTTCCTCCCGAGCATGAATTTACAACTTGAAGGTGCCGTACGGTAGCGACCACGATCACTCGCGTGTTGGCTGTAGGTCATAAAATAAGTTTGGGGCTCACCGTGAGTCTCTTGTCAGGGTTGACTTCGATCATCCCTTTGAGCAACGCTTGACAGTCAGGTGGGATAAAGTGCGGCATGTGGAATACGCCGCTTTTCACCTTTTCGAGAAGCTGCCGTAGGTTGTCGTGGTCAAACGGCAAAGCGCCCTGTGAAGAGATGAGGACAAGAGATGAGGGCAACGTGACATTACTCCGCGACTACATTCTCAGTTTTCGTTTGTTGCAAAGCATTGAACATCTGAGGAAATCAAATCAAGCATCCATGCGGAAAGATAACTTGACTGAGCGTTTGCATTTCCTTCCACCTGAAATTGATGCCGATGTTTGAATCTGACAAATAGGACAAAATGAATTGGAAAAAAAAACCCAGTCCAACGAGACAGGAACAGAAAATAGGAAAACACGAAAAAAATACGAACCACAAGTAGTGCAAAAAGGATGACTCCGCAACTCCAGACATCTGCCCTGCGGCCGTCGTACTTTTCCCCCTGGAACAAAACAAAATCATTACACACGCGGAAAAAAACAGACGTGTACACACGCACTCGCTTACCTTTATTACTTCAGGGCAAGCGTAATGCGGGGATCTGTCATGAAAACGAGACAATGCCTTTCAATATAGAGCTCAGCAAATCGACTTTCACACGCAAATTGTCCGACGGACAGACATTGGATCATAATTGACGCAAGGTCGCCCTTTTCCATTTTGAAACACATGGAACTGCTTTTGCTCGCGAGGGCTCCGAGTTTTATGGCCGATGTGCCACCGGACTTTTCGGCGCCGCCAATGGGTCGAGGCATCATCGCCAACACGCAAATGTATTTTTATTTTCATAGTAGCGCAAACATCGTCAAAAGAGTAGATTGCCAAATATCAGGACGGCAGACCTGAACAAAAAAAAAAAAGCTTCGACTTACCCACAGCTCGTTTCGAGCAGACTGTCCCCGACCTGTAAGGAGGCCATGCCAAAATCTGCTATCCTGATGTTGTTCTTCTCATCCAGGAGAAGATTTTCAGGCTTCAAGTCTCTGTGACTGGAGATGCACAAAGGGAAGCTCAAATTGCAAAACTCCTCACGTTCAACATGTTGAGTGTTTTGCAAAATTGGATGCGCGTTGGTGAAACTCACTGAGCTTCAATATCGGAAAAAAGGGCTTTTGTTTTTAACCGCGGCGCGCTGACCATATGGAGTAACTGTGGCAGAAATCCAAAGCGGAGATGATCTGTCTGAAGAACTTCCTGGCCTCTTTGGGGGTCAGCCTGCCCTTTTTCACCAGGTAGTCAAAGAGCTCTCCGCCAGACACGTGCTCCAACACCAGGTACCTGGCAGGCAGGGGGGGGAGGAATGGACAAAAAGCCAGCGAGGAGACGCGAGCGTCTGCCCAAACGGAAACAAGCCATCCAAACAGCGCTGTCCATGCAAACTCACACTCCGCTTGGCTGACAGGGACACGGAGAGATACTCACAGATACTTGTTATTTTCATAGACATCGTGCAGCTTCAGAACGTGAGGGTGCTCAATTAGTTTCAGAATTGCGATTTCTCTCTCCACCTGCAGTGACAGATGGAGGGAGATAGAGGGAGATAGAGAGCGAGAGAGAGAGCGGGATAGGGGGCAGCGTTTAGAGAGATCGCTGCGGGGATGTTAAAATCCAGGAAAATGAAGAGTAAGTGGGCAGAGGCATATCGAGATGAGGGAAGGCAGAGAGAGAGCGCTAAGACGGTCAGTCGAGGTGGTCCACCCCCCCCCCCCCCC
>CAAKHF010006330.1:18697-39047 GCA_901007745.1 Hippocampus kuda | reverse complement strand
AACGGGTGATAAAAGTGATATAAATCTGTGGGATTTAATTATCATGTCTCAAGCCTACACATAGTCAGTGGGCATGAAGCACTGCACATAGTGCGAGAGTTCATTTTCCTTTTGCAGCATTCCCTCTATTTAGTTCCACGAAGTAGCGAACCCCCCGTATAGGTATATGTACATGTACATGTGTATGAGTATAAATAATATAAATAATATTTATAAGGCCAAATTTAATGGTATACATGCATGTTTGTAGTAGTTAACATTACTTAATGCTATATGCTAATATATTTAAACATGTATAAGTTAGGTTAGTGTATGAATAATGAAATACAGTAAACACATACATGTACATGTAGTACTGTATATGTTGCTCTATGTGACTCGCTGTTGTTTTGCTGACTTTCGCTGCCTCTCGCGGACTTTTTGCGGCATTTTTGCTTTTTTTTTTGGAAAACATCCGCGATGCACCGAGGCCACGATAAACGAACCGCGACATAGTGAGGGGCTAATGATCTAATTGCAAAATAACTAAAAAAAAAAGCTCTGACAGTTCATAATGTTGCTCTTTTAGGTGTCATTTCTGTGTGCTTGTGTCTCTGTTCACACTGTACCAATTTCCTATGTAAGGAACTTAAACGGATTTTGGAACAATAAATTCTGAGTGGAAGTCACACATGAAATGCATTATGATCTTTCTCTGTATGCAATAAACAGCACAGTTGTATTAGTTCAGGCCTGTGATCACAACTTCAGTGTACATGTACTGTATTCGTGTGTGTGTTTTTTTACTTATTTAGGCAGTGTGCAGTAAATAATTGAACAGTAGTACCGTGTCACCACAACAAGCATTCAATCACACTTGCTTCTCTCATTTCTCAGGCTATGTGTCCGGTTTCTCTTTCTTCACAGGAAACAGGCGTGTGCAGCCCCGACACCGGTCACCTGCGGCACCAAATCAGAGAGGAAATGTATCCCAAGCTGTATCAGACACAAGCGCAATGTAAAACGTGCCTGCTGATTCACTAGCCCTGTATGACCACATTTACTATCTGCAGAACCCTTTTTTTAGTCTTACTTACTCTCATCCCAAAAAGACTTTTAAAAAAATATCCATGCACTATCGGCATGGCAAACTGGTCAAGTACAGCCAGTTTGAAATGAACTTTCCGACATGTCAGTGATGTGGTCACATTTGTGATGACTGTTTTGTCTGCAAACCGTCTTCCGATCAGATGCACTCATGTTTGAAACTTAAATCTGCTGTTTTTGGGGTGAATTTATAAACACATGAAGTGGCAATCATTTGCTACTCTTTGGATGCAGTGTTGATTCTGTTAAATTAAAAAAAAGTCCCGATGAAATAAAGAACATTGACAAATGAACTGCCCTGCCCCTCTCACATTTTTCCCGTTTATGTATAAAAATCTCACCAGGTTATGTCTTAATTAAACTAGATTTCTCTTACAGTGGTACCTTGATTTATATTGTTTAGAAGTAGTTGGAAAAAGGTTCAGTGGAACAACATATTTTCTACTTTCTTTGATATTCATCCATCCATTTTCTGATCCACTTAATCCTCACAAGGTAGAAAAGGGCGATACAAATGACAGTCTGTTTACCAAATATAATAAATAATAAAATAAATAATATCTTTGACAACAGTGGCCCCATTAATGCTTGCAGCTCAGTACCCGCAAATTAAATTATTTTTCACCCCCCTTGTTTTATTTTTTTTTTTCTGGGACGAGCAAACTTTTTTTTTTTTTGGAAAATGTATATTTGAGGTTTATCGGCTTTTTTGGTAATTTTTTCCAATGCATTTCATGGATAGCAATTATACAAGAAATTCCACCGTCCCAATCCCCCACGAAATAGTAAATTTCCACTGTAGTTTTGAATTGTAACATCACCATTCACCAGTAATTGTGAATAAACTTGTTTATGTGTGCCCTGCAATTGGCTGGCAACCAATTCAGGGTGTCCCCTGCCTGCTGCCCAAAGACAGCTGGGATAGGCTCCAGCACCCCCCGCGACCCATGTGAGGATAAGCTGATTAGAAAATGGATGGATGGATGGATGAATTGAGGGCCAGTCCGAGTGTGGGTGAGGGCCGCTTGCAGGCTGCGGGCCTCAAGTTAGCCATCCCTGTCATGTACTGTACCTGACAGTTTATCCACATTATTACCTACTAGAATGACACATTACCCGTTATCAGTTATGTCATAGTAAACATACCCCTGAGAAGAGAACACATCAGGTGCAGGTATTTGTTATATTCACGTCGCTTCAGTTTTTACTTACTGTAGTCTGGGTCATTCCAAGCTTCCAAGTAATTACTTTGCATTTAATACCGGATAGCTTTATTTTCAAGACATGACCAGTTGACCATGATAGACCAAAAAAATAAAAATACTCTGACAGGCCAAGTTCATCTAAATAAAAATCATTTATTTTTCATTAATATTATTATCATTCTAGCTAGAGAGAGTCCACCATGCCACTTTCAGAAATGGAGTAGTGCTAAGACGTTTGTCTTTCAGGGAAAAAGATGGCAAGTAGGGCGGGGAGAGATAGATGGGTGCATGGATGAACGGATCTCAGGGAGCGGGGCAGGGGGTGGTGGTGGCTTGTACAGGGTCACACTCCTGTCCATCTTCCATGCTGATGCAAACAAAGAGGCGGGACGATATAAAGGAAGGATGGAGGCATGGCGAGGAAATCAGTCTTTAAAAGTAGTTTTTCCTTGTACATGAGACTGACGTGGGCGGGGTCAGGGAGTGAGCAGCTTCAAGCTCATTGGTCAGGCTGCTGGACAGGACACCAGAACAGGCCAATCACAGACTGATACAGAGGAGGAGGGTGTATGTATACCTGCTTGCATGTGTATGTGTGCATGTCTGTGAGTGTGTAACAGGTCAGTTACTTTGATCCATTGTCACTGTACACTTGTCAAAGTTACTGTCACAACCGCGGACAAAGTTGAGGTAACAAACATCCTTCTTTTTACTTTCTGCAGAGAGAGAGAGAAGAAAACACATGAGGGAAGGAAATAAGGGGAACACAATTAGAGAACAATTGATTAATGATTTTAATTGTTTGCAGAGGCCCCATGGAACCTTTTGCATTTGTGTGACAAGAGTGACTGTTGCCCTTCACCTCGGATGCGAGACTAACATTATATGAAAAACGAATAAAGATTAATGAAACCGCAGCTACTTTTCCACTTGCAAATACTCATTTGGAGCACTGTGAGAGTAGCATGGTTGGAAACATTTTACATCACACTACTTTTAATTACATTGCACAGTGAAACTTTCATTTTACCGACCCAGAATCAACTGAACCAAATGATTGCGGATTTAACGGTCAGAAAATTGTGTCTAGTCCACTCACTTTGTACAGTAGCTGTCTATGTCTGCCCATTCCAGAATTGGCAGCAATTGGCCGCCGCATCAGAAAAGGGCACTGTAGTGCAATCAACAGGCAGAGACTGGTCCACGTATTTCCTGACTTGAATATGAATGGACTAACAATGGCACTCACTCGCAACGCAAGTGAGAAGTGAAGCCACAAGTGGCCATCTTACGTTGCCACTTGTTAAGCTTTCCTGACTTGCGCATTTTCACATTATTTTCTGACTCTATGGCAAAAATGCCACAGCGTGTGGCGTACGGTTGTACTAAAAAGCCTGGGAGAAGCTCTACATGCGCACTAACAACATGGCTAGAGCGCAACAGCTGCAGGCCATTATAACCGCCCTCGCCACAAAGCACCAGCGGGGTAAGTTTGAATAAACACCAAAACTTTACAGTTTCAAGCTTTTGTTCTTCATATTTACAATATATTTATCCAGTACTGGCCATTTTTAGGCTGTGAAAAAAAAAGACATTTAATGGAAAATTGGCTCTAATGACGCCTCCCTCCAATAAGGACATTTTAAATCCACGTTCCACTTTAGACAACAACGGTGTCGATGACTTGAAAAGTGGTTTGTCCTACCAGATATTTTTAATGGTAGTTTTCAACTGTGTATTTACATTTTATTGTATTTTTATGTACCTGTTGTCCATGTAATTCTTTTGAAACATACAATGTTAATTTCACATTACAAAGAAAACCAATCATGTTATTTTAAGGAAGCATTGTATATCGGGATGCACACTGTTATCTGGAAATTTGTCCATATTGCAAAGCACTATGCAGAAACACCATTTGCATTATCATATCAAATATCGATAGATACAATCAATAGGGGTGTTAACACGTCAACTTTTACTCCGGTGTAGCACCGTGGCTGCTCCCCGTAGAGCGTTCCCACGTATAAAGTTACATCGGTGTAGCACCTGAAAACAGCTTAAACCAGAGCAAATTTAACCCTGCTCAGGAGGTGGTTTAAAAATTTACTCCAGAGTAAACGCTAGTTTGCGGGGCAGCACCGATATAAAATGGGACGTGTGAACACTACAGTGGTAGACTCGCTACGCGTGAGAAGAGTTGATTACATACGGGTCTTGCATAATTTGCATCCTGGGTATTTTGCACTTCTTTCCTTTCTCTCTCTCATCCTTTTACGGTGTTAGACCACAGAGTTGATTTGTCTGGAGAAGTATAAACCATGGTTTTTCGATATGTCACAAACAAGGCGGGGAAAAGGAAGTACACCTTACGCATGCTCATGTTTTGCTTCCGTATTATTACGTATTGCACAGCCGCAGAAACTGCCGTGTGAACGAAAGTGGGGCTGCACCGGGGCTAACACGCTTCTCTTTCATAAGCAGCTTTATACATGTGAACACTCCACAAAATTTACACCGGTGTAAGACATATTGCAACAAAATACATCGGTGCAGCACCGATGCAAATGTGTGCCGTGTGAACACCCCTAATGACATTGACATCAATAAGGTCATATATTTTAACATCATATCATTTGTATTTAATTCCCTCACCCAGTGAGAATCGGTAAGGAATTGGATCAATTAGCAGTGTCAATAATGGAATCGGAATTGCTACATTTCTATCAATTGCCATCCCTACCAGGGATCTCCTGTAAATAGTGTTGCTCACAGAAGAAATTTGTGTGAATGTTGCAATGCAACTGTTTTATCACGGCTGGACCTCCTATTATATATTTTTAAGTATAGAATGCACGGAAAGCTTTCTGTGAAAGGAATGGCATTTGGCCATTTGCTCTTCTTACTATTGATCTGACAGCCCATAATGTAATATTGTGTCACCAAATGATTCCCATCCATTTCCAAGAGGTTTCTAATGGCCCCTTCCCAGATTTTTATTCTATATTGGATACATACCTGTGTTTCATCGCGTTGTGGTGTTGCCACTGGAAACCATGTTGTCAGAGTTTGACAGAGACTCCTCCTTTACGACGGGGTCTGTTGTAAAGTACAGCGGTTAGTGTTAATGCATCCTGAAGCTCCACACATACAAATTATTGAATAATAATAAAGCAGCACAAGCTAACAAAAAAAATAAATAATTCAGGGGCACTTCCCGGTGTCAGTGCAGGTCACGGCTCCAAAATCCACACTCTAGTCTAATCAAATCGATGCCGGATTGTGTGTGTTACAAACAGAAGTAGGGATGCTCCATGGCCTCTGTGGCTGTCAGTCTCTGTTGGTGGTCGTAGCGAAGCAGCTTGTCCAGGAGGTCCAAAGCCTCGGGACTCACTAGGTGCTGGTTTTCCGTCTGAACAAACTGCTCCCAGCGCTTCTTGCTCTGTCTGAGATCACACACGCAGTAAGAAAAGAATTAGCGGCGCATTGTCATTATCGTACTCGCGGCACAACATTCACAAAACTACCTTGTACCCATCTGATTTGATACCATTTTATACATATACGCTCTGAAACACTTAGCTGTGCACATACATTAGCTATGCACCCATGAGAGTGGTCTCCTGATCTGGAAAATAAAAAATGAGTATTTATTTTTTAAATCGCCATTGTTTTACTTTATTAATGTCTACATTTGATTATGGTGATTTTGAAGTCCACACAAACACCCCTGTTCGAATGCCAGGTTTTTGTGATACTGATACCAAAACAAATCATTTCATAGCCTTTTCCGTCAGTGTATCCCGGGGGTCGGCAACCCGCGGCTCCAGTGCGCCGCCCTAGTGGCTCCCTGGAGCTGTTTCAAAAAGGCTTGAAAATGGAAAAAGATGGGGGAGGGAAATATGTTTTAATATCGTTTCTGTAGGAGGACAAACATGACAAAAGTTTTTCAATGCTGTAAAAATGTGTAGAATAATTATTAAATTTCAACATTTATGTCCATGAGGATTTGCGTCATAGCCTGCAACACACGTTTTTATTAGCAGGACGGGATGCCAGGCACGTGGCTGTTGTTAAAAAAAAAAAAAATTATCAAAAACGTATTTCATGTACAATTGACCGAGGGTACTGGCAAAGAATGGGAATTTGGAGGTCCGAGAGAAGCATTTTTAAATGGTACATGTGAGCTACGATAGTTAACACGCTGCAAAAGTGCATCCTATGGCTCGTTCATCTTAGGGTCCGTTATGGCTGTTGCTCATTGTGGCATGCGTGTGTAAGTGCGTGCGTATGCACGCGTGTGCGGTAACGGGTCGATCGCGGGAGGTTGGTTGATCGAAAAGTAGATCTTCGGTCAAAAAAGGTTGGGCTCGACAGGATTGCACTGCAGGGAAAAAAAACATTTCATCATGAAGGCTCATTGTGGATTTGTAACCAACTTAGTCATTTTGATAGTAGGCTAATAGAGCTAGTATAAATTCATACAGCATGTGTTGCCTTCATTGTAAGGCTTCTGTAAGGCTTTTAATTTTTTGCGGCTCCAGACATATTTGTTTTTAATTTTGGTTCAATATAGCTCTTTCAACATTTTGGGTTGCCGACTCCTGGTGTATCCAATAAGATCTACAACTGAAAATAAAAATCTCTTTAGGAGGTAAAAATAAATGAGAAAAATCTAGTTCCACAAATGTGTGCACCTCTTTATCACGGGGGATGTTATCACGTTTAGAATTAACCAGTCAAATTTAAACTCATCTTAAATCGGAATCAGCACACACCGGCCACCAAAAAAGGGCCTCTGATGAACCCCAGATAAAGTACAAACGTTTTAGTTGGCTTTGCACTCTCATCACCTTTTTGAGAGGTGAAGCCACATGAATAGTGGAGAATCAAGAAAAAGTTTTGAAATTATTATTATTATATTTTTTTAATCACATAAATCGAGCACTTGAACAGTGATGTGTAGATTTTATATCCATGCTGCAGTGGGCCCTGATGGGACACGCTGAAAGTCGCACCAACTAAATTTGTGGGTTGTCACTGAATGAAGTCTTTACTTGCATTAGTTAACAGATATGCCATGTCATATATGATGGGGATAGTGACGGATCATAACATCGGGCCTACCTATGTCTATG
Organism: Hippocampus kuda; assembly: GCA_901007745.1. Lineage (NCBI taxonomy): Eukaryota > Metazoa > Chordata > Actinopteri > Syngnathiformes > Syngnathidae > Hippocampus > Hippocampus kuda. The sequence goes on along the minus strand of CAAKHF010006330.1, from coordinate 31,618 downwards.
TAAACATGTCTATTCATCTTAGCTCTGTTGTGCAGACTGTGCGCCGAATTTCAGAAGCAAAACTCACATTAACTAGGTGAAATACAATACACATTTTAATTATTTTGCATCGACACATCTTACATGCCTCAGTGTATTTTTTTCAGGTTCAGAGACAACTGCATGCTCAAGTACAGGCGATAAAATTATGATGGCACACAAAAGCAGACAGCATTTTTGGTCAACCGCATGTGGATAATTGCAGTTTTTCTTCTCATTTCATTAATACATAATGTTGACTGGAAAATGCAATACTGTTTTAAGGGTGTTGAACTGCTTACGCTAAGAATGTTCCTGTCCACGACATAATTAACTACAAACCAACTTGAGCGAGAACTGATCGTCTTACTGTCCAAGCAGATCTTTGAAACGTGGATCCAGTTCGATGTGGTATTTACGCAGGTAGCCAAACAGCTCGTCTGTCCCCAGAACCTTGGCAATTCGCACCAGCTGCAAAACAGAACAGTGTTCAAAATGGAGGAAGTAATTGTCACATGAATGTCTGAAATGCCACGGTGAGAGAGCAACCTGGTCGTAGTTGTCCTGCCCGTGGAAGAAGGGCTCCTTCTGGAAGATCATACTGGCAAGCATGCAGCCCAAGCTCCACATGTCTAGGCTGTAATCATACATCTGAAAGACACCAAACAGCACCGCTACTATTATAAGTGAACTTATTATATGCTACACAACACTATTACTGCATGTTAAAAAAGGATTAAACAAAAAAATTATTAAAGTTTTTTTTTGGGCGGGGGTGTAAATGAGCAAAGTTAGAAACTCATCAGGGGATCAAATAATTATTTCCCCCACTTTATCTGTGTGAAAGCATCTCAAAGGATGTTTTTGCTTGGACATGAAGTGTGACGCATGCCTTACCTGGTAATCCACCAGGAGCTCGGGGCCTTTGAAGTATCGCGACGCCACTCTGACATTGTACTCCTGGGAAGGGTGGTAGAACTCTGCTAACCCCCAGTCTATAAGGCGTAGCTATGGAAACAGACCATTGGTTAAAATCATGCATTTCCAGAGAACTGAAAAATATGGAAAGTACATTCTAAAGTGTCAGTTTACTTTGAATTACTTAGTCGTATATTCAGGTATACTAGGAATGTAAACTGGCCCCATAAGAGGGAAGTCCTTCATTGTATTTATTTGGATTTGATCAATTGCGTTGCTTCTATGATACTATGGCCATAAATCGGCAGTTTGTTGCCCCCTGCTGGACACGTTGCAAAGTGCATCATTGTGTTACTCATGCTCCATGATGAACATTAAGTATTGCGACTAAACCGTTCAAATGCTTTTTAAACACTAATTTCGAGAAATGATAAACAGGTTGAATGTATTAATAACAACCTTGCTGTACTGTACATAATGAAGACAACAGCAGAAATTTCATATAAGGCATCAGTTACAACATACAGTACAGTAATTGTGTGACATATTAAATAAATACCCCTGTGCATACCTCATTACACAGTGGGGGGCGTTTGGGAGTAGTTTTAAATTTGCCCAATTCTTCTCAGAAATCACTTGAGCCTTGACTTGATTTACGATAGCTCTGTCAGCTACTTTGTCGGATCTCCTTTAGTGTGAAAAATTCCACCGTGCACTTAACAGCAGGTGAACTGTGTAATAGTCGTCACTAACAGAGTGGTGGAACTGAAATTACATCTGCTGTTATTTTCAGGCTTGCCCTCCCACACTATTCACACATACTGCATTAGAGGAACTCACATCGCCACCAAGAGAGAATATTCTCGAAAGTGAATCAAAACTGATGAGGACTGTGACCAAAACTGCAAGAAAATGAGGGCACAAAAAGAAAAAAGACTGTGAAGATGGCATCCCCTCGATATGTAAAAAAATAATGTCTCATTCGACTGGCGGCCAGCTCAGAGTGCACCCCACCTCACCCAAAGTGGCGGCTGTGGATCAGAGGTTAGAGCATGTCGTCCAGTAACCGGAGGGTCCGCTGTTTGAATCCCACTCTGTCTAAGTAATGTGTCGTCGTGTCTTTTGCCCAAAACATTTCACCCACCCTGCCTCCAGTTCCACTCACATTGGTGTACGGCTGGGTGTGAATGTTTGGTGGTGGTCAGAGGGGCTATAAGCGCACACTGGCAGCCACGCTTCCGTTAACCTGCCCCAGGGCAGCTGTGGCTACATACATCTTACATTTTAACCAAAACAAAGCTGAGGTAATGTGTTTTTGGCAATAAAGAAGGCTGCCATAAGTAAACACTTGCAGTCACTGTCTTTATAAACCAAAGACGAAATCCCATATCTTGGGGTGGTGATAAACTCGGACCTGACTTTCAGCAGTCATGTCAAATCAATCACTACAGCAGCCTTTTACCATCTGAAAAACATCCAGATTGAGGGGTTGCATGCTCCAAGCAGACCAGGAGAAGCTTATCTTGTGCTTTTATCTCCAGTAGACTTGATTACTGCCATGGTCTTCTGACTAGGCTCTCTCAAAAGAGCGTCAAACACCTGCAGCTAATTCAGAATGCTGCAGCTCAGGTTCTGACCAGAACTAAGAGATCAGAACTCCAGTTCTAAAGGCTTTAAAATGGGCTCCCAGTCAGTTGCTGTATGGATTCAAATTCTGCTATTGGTCTATAAATTACTGAATGGTTTGGGTCCTAAATCCATTCAAGAAATCCTACTTGAACATAAACCAAGTAGGGCTCAGAGGTCTGCAGACTCAGGTTAAGGCTCCCCGTACAATATGTACAGACCCATAGATGGACCTCGGGCATGACATAACATTCCATCGTAAATTCTATTGGCTCCGGAGAAGACTACACGGGTTCTGTGAGTAGTACTCCTATTTTTGTACCGTTAGAAGTGAGTGGGAAAAGCAGCCCGTGGGAGGGCTTACAATCGAGTGCTAGTGTGCTCTTTTACCAGCCAAGGCCGGAAATTGTCCCAGGCTTCGTGATGACCACAGACAACACAGATGCAAGGCCAGTCAAAGCATCGTTGAAATGTGGTCCCCAACATCGAGGCGTGCACGCACACGTGTGTCATTTGGAGGACACTGCCTACCTTTCTCAACTGGTGGTCGATCATCACATTGTGGGGCTTGACGTCACGGTGCATGATTCCCATGCTGTGACAGTAGTCCAGGGCCTGGCCAGTGCGTGTAAACGTGCAACATTAAGAAACATATTGGTGGGGAAAAGATAAAATGAACGATTCTACTAAATGTCGTGAAAAAATTGAAAGTTTCTCACCTTCAGTAGTTCATACATATAAAAACGGATATCATAGTCAGTCAACTTCTGGTACAACTCCTGCGGGATGAGAAACAAATTTGTCATTTGAAAACATTACAACATTGGGCTATGGTTGAACAGACAATCGTTTTTTTACCTTGAAGTCTGTGTTATTGATGCATTCAAAGACGAGTGCTGGAGTTCTGGACTGTGATGACATGAGAAGTGGTACACAGAGATCAGAACCTGTTCATTTAACTCCAAAGTACCATACAGACAGTAATATGAAAACAGGTGAATGAAAGAAACCTCTCGATGTTTGTGTCCATTATCACCCATTCTCAGCAACATTTAGGTGAAACACATTAACAAGTCAAAATGAGCAAACGGATCGGAATTTGTTTCAGTTTGGAGTTGAAGGCATTTGCTCACAAAATTCAGCGACATGTATGTCCAACACAAAACAAATTGTATTGTGGACTGATTCCCCCGTACTGGCTCTGGCACGCCCACGACCCTCGTGAGGATAAGCGGTTCGGATAATCATTGGACGGCTGTGTTGGGAATGTTGCCGCAATAGCGACGCTACAGACGCGCAGAAGTGACACTGACCCACCCAAGTGACATTTAAGTGCCACAGTGGAACGTCGTGCCCAATATTAGGCCACAAATAAACATTAAGGTTTCATCAAAGGCATTTAGCCCATATAAATATCTAAAAGTGAAAATAACAAAAACAACCCTAATGTTTCAAAATCACTTATCTACACAATATTTACACTCTGGATATCATTACATCTGATGTGCTGTTTTTCAGACCGTAAGGCGCACTGAAAATCATTTAATTTTTCTCAAATATTGATAGTGGTTCTTGTAGGACCGAACTGGTGCCAAGTAAAAGGACGTAGCCAGCTTCCAAAAGCTGCTGGGACTCAGCTAAAAAGGTTGTATAATGGTGAGTGCATTGACTAGAATAAACTATTTTGCATACTGTACAATGCCTCACAAAAATAATACTGTATACCTTTTAACCCAATGCATCCTATGCATGATTGTCTTTTTCTTAAATGGAGCCATGCATTCATATTGTGCCTAATAATACGGTGCACGTAATGGTCCGTAACATATGGTATTTTCATCAGTTTATTTACCACGGGGTCTTTGACTGTGTCCACCAGACGGATGATGTTGGTCCCACCTCTCAGGTTCTCCAGGATCTTGATCTCACGCTTGATCTTCTTTTTCTTAACTGGCTGAGATGTGACATGAGGTGGGGGTTATCACATCACAAAGTTCTCCCACATGTCACTTTTGACTCCGGGTGCTGAAGCTGCTGATTCAGCTCGTCTGCCTCTGGTCTGCATGCTTCAGCATCATACTGTCAGTCACTGAGACATCATTTGCAGCAACAATGCAGTTTATATATCTGTATACAGTGTATACTGGTTTATCTTATTTTTGCTGTCTTCTATACGTTAAAGTGCATCCGCGCTGATGTGCATTGTGCTGACCCTAAACATGGGTGAGCTTAGCTAGTTTTAAAAAAAAGCTCATAAATGTTGCCACATGAGCCAATTTGTCACTACTTTCAGCGCCTATTTCAACCCCGCGAGGGACGAGTTTAAAAATAAATAAATAAAACGCAGCAGCATGAGCGGAGTCTTTGTCTTGTGGTCCATATGACAAGGAGACGGGTGGAAGGCGGCAGAATCCATAACAGCCCAAGTTACAGGTATGCTTTTACAAGGCGTAATTATTTTGCAGAGGATGCTTGCACAACTCGAGATGACAAAAGCGCAGCAGAGAGAGCTGTGGAGAGGGTGCGGCGTTGCGCTTCAACAGCAGATATTTCAACCAGCTGAGCCCTTTGACAGCTCATTTTGTCAAGTTAAATTGTTGAACATTTAAAAAATTCATTTATGAAAGATTGATTTGACATGTTTGCGCAGTAGAGAAAAAAAAACTTGATTTCAAAAACATGCTGTCATTATTTCTGTGGAAGTTGAGGCAAGTTATTGGTCGGGGAAAACAAATCTGTTTCAAAGCGAATTTGGCATCAGGAGAAATAAATACCAAAAAGAGAAAACATTAAAGCCAAACTTGTTTTGAACCATTTCAAATGCTTTTTCTATAAGCGAAGATGAAAGATTGATTCAAATTGGAAATCTGATTTTTGTAAGAACAAAAAAATCCCCCGTCATACAAATCTTTCGAGTTCCAACTGCATGTCATGCAATCTCATCAGACCACAATTCAGTGGCAACAAAGGATTAATTTTGCATGCAAGTTTTGCTTTTTCTTTGGCCTTCTGAGACAATTATTCCAAAAGGACAAGCCTTAGAATGCAGTTTAACACAAGACAAGAGAATATTTGTTTGCATTTCATGCAAACACAGGAAGCAGATTGACATATCCACATCCAGTCCCACTACTTTTCACCAAGCATCAATATGTGCGTCATTTTCAAAATTAAGGACAAGGGCATTGTCTTTTTCTCTTTAGGATTAAACCTGCTCACCTTGAGAATCTTGACCACCACCTTCTCATTGTTGGCGATGTTTATGGCCTCGAACACTTCACTATACTTCCCTCTGCCCAGTTTACGTACCAGCTGGTAGTCCTCTTGATTGCTATGGGGACAGACAAAGAATCTGTGCAGTGTGTGTATTTAAGGAAAGGCCGAAACAACACCTTCAGATCCATAGTCAAAGTCCATCCATCCTCTTTCAAAACTGCTTGTCGTCATTTGGGGCACAGGTGAGCTGAAGCCTAGCTAACGTTTTATATAGAATTTTTAATTTACTTAATTGTTGCACTGCCTCAGAGGGTAATTTAACTCACACTGCAATTCATACGATGTGTTGCACATATGCAAGGAGTGATTCAGAGCGGAAAAAAGAGACTGGCAAACTGTATAACTAGAGATAGTGGTCACAATGCCTTGCCCCAGGGCACCTGGTCAGAGAAATGCCACATTTACGTTATTGTCCACTGCAAGACTTGAACGTGAAGTACAAATGGCAACTGCACTTTGGGCAAGATGCGGGTGTGCACCCCAGAGCCCACCCTGGATTTGTCACCAGCAATAATAGCACATACAGACGAACAACCATTCATGCACACGTTCACATCTATGGATGTTGTAGAGTGTATACGTGCTCATTTAACCTAACGCCAGAGCAGAGAATCGAATCCAGCGCTGTGCAGCTCTAGAGAGATATTGAAAAATGTACTGACTGGTTTCAAAGCATAAATCTGGCAAAGTGGCAAGGAGGATGCTGAGAGACTGTACTAGCTTGGTGTCATCACACCCTCGCAGCGAGGAGTGTAAAAATAGACACTTACCGACACCTTCCCTAACAAGCAACCATCATGTGCAGTGTTCAGGCATCACACGCATGCTATTAAAGCCAACCACAGTAAGAAGAAATGTCCTCACTTCCAGTTCGGTACGTGGGCTTCGTAGTCCCAGTAATCCCGGCTCTTCAACGTGTTGACATCGACGTACACACGGGACTTGCTACCGGCCACCGGACCCGGCATGGCGAGACCCGTGGCTCGGAAGCTGCGGGGCTGTCGGGAGATGGGTCACGAAGAATCTAGAGTGGGTTCTGGTTGTAGACCAAGAAGAGGGTGGACGTTCTTGTGTGGGTGCCAGGTGAATGAACAGGCCAGCTAGCCTCCTTCTGCACCAAGTGAAGTTGAAGTTGGAGCGGGTGGAGAGGAGCTCAAATGCCCGTGGCTTGTCGTGAAGCTCTGCTTCACCGGATTGTCAGAAGCAGCAACGGTCCCGGTGGGGCTGAGAGAGGGAGTTGAGGTTCCGGAAAGGGGCGAGGAGGCATCGGGGTGATGAGGTAGAAAAAGAAAGCGGCTCCAAAAGTGGCCACGGAGGAATGGTGTCAGGAATTTCAACACCGCTTGGTTAAAAGTGAGGGGCTACTCTGGAGCCACGGGCCCTGCATATAAAACGTTTGGGGGTGGGGGGTAAAAGCAATACGTTTCCTATGCTAAATGGAGGGCAGTAACCCCTCTGTCAATCAATCAAATGTTGATTGGCGATGTTGATCGTTAGTATAGTGAGGCTGGCGCGAGCACCAGGGGAGAGGGGGTGGAGGATCGAAGATCGATGTTGTTAGCTAACGTTAGCGAGCGATGCTACTTGAGCCCGGAGACGTCGCGCAGACGAGGAGCACTCGCCGCCGTGCACCACCTGCAGCGAATCCCGCGTCATCAGCGACCGGCTGCGCGGGGAATGGGCGCCTCGAGAGTCCCCCAGGACGAGACGGCGGCCGAGGAACCGTGGGTGTCTTCTGCGGCCACAGTCCTCCCCGGTCGACAGCACAGGAAAGGGGAACGGATTGGGAGTGAAGAGACGCGAGGGACCCCCGGAAGTGAAAGCGCTGGATACGGCGGTGACGAGGAACACGATCACCGGCTAAGCTGCTGAGACACAGCGACCCCTTGTGACGAGGAGCGTAAGTATCCTTCAATATGGCCTGAAAGTCACTGCTGTGCTGCTTTGACTTACGAGCTTTACGTCCCATAATCAAGATCGTCACTCAGGTTACTCATTTATCAAATTAATGTCCATTGAGCCGTTCTAGTTCGCAAACACCACATTTTTGTCATGTAGTTGATACAGTAGTGTGAAAACATGACAGGTATGTGTGGCAAATTTCAGCATTTATCAAACAGATCTTTTGAAGACGAGTCCACCTATTGAAGTTGGAGTAATTTTCCTGTGACATATTAGGAAAGTTAAAACTCCTTAAAAGCAGTGAAAATGCACAAATTTCTGGCCAAAGTCTCATTTTAATGAAAGGAGAGGGGACCCCAGGCATTCAACAGAGGGGGCAAATGATTGAGGGGCATCGAGGTAAAGGTTCTCTCCAAACGTCCACAGGCCACAGTCACCTGGGGTATCCACTTTGCTTTGACGCCACTGGTTCCAGTGGCCACTGAGCGGAGAGTGTCACCAAATGTCATAAACATCTTGCAAATGAGATACTGAGAAAGAACGGATCAAGCATCTGTTGCAAATTTTGCTGTTGAACTTCTTGTTAGAACAGGAAGTTGCACATAACATATTGAAAAGTTGAACAGTTGGACCTGTCCAGAAGTCAAATGAAGTTCACCTCTTGCATCCAAGAGTCTTATACAGAAGTACATTTTCAGTTCATAGACATTTATATAAATCTACAATGTTTTATTTTGTGTAATTATATTATTACGAAATATTGTTACACATTTTGTGCAGTGAAGTTGCTGTGTCTTACAAAGGAACTTTTATATTGATATGTTGTGCACATTCCACACAACTCAGCACTACGAACCTCCGTACACTACTTGAGTATGTCTGGCATGATATGTATGAAGACTGACTGACCCCCCATCTTAGATGCATTGCCATGTTTATTGTCATTATTTCCACCCTCTAGATTACTACCCCTCTGTGTTCAATTTGGCCATTTAAACAAAATAAGTAGGGATGGATGACAATCTCCAGGTGTATTTTAGTAATATAGCTACTTCAATCAACACCAACACCTCTCTTTCCTAAGATAGACATCTAAATTGAATGATTATTAATCAAATAAACCATAAAATCAGCACTCGTCACTCATACTATTCTTATTGTGTGATGTCAATGTCAGATATATATACAGTACAGAGGAGCCCACTTCAAGGTTTCAACAGAAAATAAGTGAAAATGAAAATAATTTTAATATAGCACTCACTGCAAATATGGGGGAATTCGGGAAAGAGGAGAACAGAGAGAATTAGCCAAATCAGCAGAAACAGAAAGAGAATGCAAGAAACCTGTTTTTTTAATCCAACCTGCACAGTGGGCATGACGCCACCTTGACAGATAGAACCAGGCTCAACAGAATTTTTAGCAAAAAAAATGCTCGGGAATCTGTTTTCCACATTCCACTGAGCGGCGAAGGTGTGCAAGGGTTTGCGAAGGGCGCAAATGTTGATTTTCTTCTTCCTTTTTTTGTCAAGGTTTGTTCAAAATCGCAACCGTTCACAAAGATGTTTCCCAGTGCGACGCTGAACGAACCTTGATGAAAACTCAACATTCGCTCCTTTGTAAACACCTGCACACCTTCGCTGCTCAGTCGGATATGGACGTTTAGAACAATAGGTGTGTTTTATTGCAAGTTCACCCTCTGGGCTCTAAATTCATAGACAGCGCAGGTGCCCGCAAGTGTAAAAATTGGCACATCTTCATTTTCATTCCTGTGTAAGCATGCCTTGTTTAGCATGTTAAGGAATTTTGCAGACTTTTCTGCGACATGTTGGCTTTTCCAGCATACCGAGGGCGTTACTTTTGACACGCCCCCGGTGCACTTGACAATTTCATGGCCGAAAGCAGACTTAACTTTAGACATGCTGGAACCAGCGAGCCGCCAGGCTTCTTGTTTTGTCTCCCCCGTGTTGGTTTATGCTGTCTTGTTTCAGTTCCTCTGAATGGGTTGTAACTGGAAAGTAAATTCCTTGTGACTTTCTTGTATACTTGGCCAATAAATCCGATTCTAATGTATTGGCATTTGGAATCTAACGTGATTTTGGCGAACATAATCAAGGTGCAGGCAGACCTATTCTGCCCTCTGCAAGCATGTGGATTTCATCGTATTTCATTGAGATAAATATCACAACAGTGTGCATCAAACCGTCTGAATAATTGTCATCAAGGAATGTGCGCCTCTCACACATGGATTTTAAATGGAATGAGAGGAGCTGCTTCAAATGGCTGTGAAGACATTCAGCTATGTTCACACCCACAACAGTGCAAACCACCCGTTTGTAGTGGCACCTTGCAAGCCGAGTGCATCTGCAAAGACACCAAACTTGATGCAGCCCAGTGAGACCACACGACATGCCAGATTTGCGCTGGCCACAAACATAGAGCCCTCAATGACAGGCCAGAACTAGACTTTTTTTTCAAGCGCAGGTCAGTATGTATTTTCTTTTTAACCAAAGACAGTCTACATTCACACAGTAGGACAGTTATCGAAAGATAACCTTTAACATACTAATACAATCACTACATGCCAGGGTGCCATAAGAGGCTGTGGGGTTAAACTGATGATGATTCTAAGGGCCAAGGGTTAGGGTGACAGATGTCTTTGTTAATTAACAGTACTTCATTTTCAGTTTGCTGCATGAAAGAGGTAGGGCCCAAAATATTTCTTCCCCCCCCCCCCCAACCCCTCAAGGGCCCCAAATTGCTGGTGGCACCCATGACTAATTGGACTACACAGACAGCAACAAAGCATTTGTTAAACCATTTAACTTGGGTAAAAAGTAGCAATAATACAAAAACATCTTGAAATACATTTTCTTGAAAGACACATTTTGACAGGTTCACTCGTCACATACATCCACTTTGTACAGTACTGACCCCGGAAGGAAGCTTAAATAGACTGAATAATTGTACTTGTTATTGAATGTCAACACTGTCATTTTCAATTCGTGGGATCTGCGTCACACTGTATTTAGGAAAGAAACTACACAGAACTATTTCGCTAGAGGAGAAACATCCTCAATCACTAAAATCTTCACACTCGTCCATTTACAGGAGTAATGAGAAAACAATGAGTCATCGCCACGTTTCAGCTGTCCTTGGTCTTTCATTTCTCATGAACCTAATACCACTGAACACATGAGTTATGCAAAATTGGGTAGTGGACCTTATCATGCTTAATTAACCTTTTGTGGTGGCCATGAAAAACAAAAGAACAGTAATCTTTAGTTGTCTGTAACTAGTGCAAAAACAAATGTTGCCAGTGTAAATTTATAGATATTGAACAATCGAAGAAAAAAAAAAAGGAGACAATGGGCATAAGGGAAGAAGGAACAAAATCAATTGATTGCAGTCTTTGTTAAATGGCAAATTCTGTCTTTTTTTTTCCATATTAAGTGCTATTTATACACTTTCTGGCTGGCCAACTCGGGATGGAGCAATCAGCTAATATCTGAATCAATTTACAGTTAGGTCCAAAGTATTTGGACGATGAATGTTATTCAGGATTTTGCCTTTACATCAAACAACCACAAGATTATAACCGCTTGCACAATATAATGACATCCAACACATGTATTGCAACATTCTTAGATGATTTTTACTTCTCGTGTAAATAACTGAGGTAACCAGAAAATTTGACACACGTGTCCTTACAGAAACTTTTACATAGTGTTGCACCAATACTACTTTGGGGAGGGTTCCCGATATGGCATTAAAACGCTGGCATCCGTATCTGCGAGTATTAACAAATAACGCGCAAATATTTTGTTTTTTCAAACGGCAAGATGTCAGTACAGCTGATACTGCACAGCTGGGGGACTGGAACTGGTATTGGGGGCCAAGAAAAAAAAATCGAATCAGAACAATACTACTGTAAAATCGTTAGCTTGCTTCAACTCATTATCTCGTAACATTATTACTTGTTGTGCAAGTGGTGTGGTCATAAAGTTGTGGCTCGTCGGAGAATACACCACAATGGACTTGAATGAAGCTGTCAAGATGCGATTGAAGTGTACTTTCAGATGTAAGTTAGACAAAAATATAGCATTTGACTTTGAACAATTACAGCCTTGTTATGCACCTCAATTCTAAATATGCTTTTTTCGAAAGGAAGACCAAATTGAAGGCCAATAGACCTACGATGAAGCAGAAGGTGAAGGAGACTGAATCGGGACCTATCAAAGCATATCCAAGGAGTACATTCAAAATTGGTTTGTGGGCTCCAAACTTCAGGCAATGTTTGACTGCAGGTATGACAAATGATGGTTGTTACATTTGCTTTTGGTATTATTTACACCAATTATTTCAAGACATTCGAGCGTCTGAAAATTGAGGTACAGTAATCTGCAAATGACGGCTGGAATCCCTGAAGGGCAAATACCTTATTTTTGTGAAACACTCGGTAGTTAAGAGGGTGGAGTAGCTTCTTTGTTGCACTCCGCTGAGAAGCGGTCCCCTAAAAGTAGACGTAAGGGTGTGGGGGGCACTATGGAATGCAAGCTTCCAAATCAGCAATTTCAACTTTAGACAAGTACAAAAACACTATGTGGTGCCGGTCGCAGTGGTACGCTTATGAAAGGTGGCGCAAGAGACTGCTGTCTGTTGACTGGTCAAACCCAGATTGGATGCATTCTTTTGTGTTTCAATCTAATGAACTGAACTAGATGTAAAGTAAAAGGTGAATTTTGGAAAATACTGTGTACTTGGACAGATGGGGATTTTTAAATAGATGGGTATGTATTTCCTTTGTTAAATTAATTGGTGAATTGGTCGGTATGCTAATATAATCCAAAATGTATGTAGCAGCAGCAGATATAATCACCCCGCTGTGGAAACGACAACGTGAAGTGAGGTCATCTGCTCACAACACACCTTGGGAAAGTCTGAGTTTTGTTCTCTCTTCCCATGCGTGTTGTTCTCCGCTTCTCGTCCTATCTGCGTCTTTCTCCACTCGTTATTTAAGGTATCACTGATGTTGGTATCCTATCAAAGAGCGCCAAAAAGTGGATCATAGATCTCACTTTTGGTAGCCGCCACAATTTTTGGTAAAACACACACGCGCACACACACACACACACACACACACACGCACGCACACATATATGTCTGTGGTTCATTAAAATGTGA
>CAAKHF010006328.1:32662-47501 GCA_901007745.1 Hippocampus kuda | reverse complement strand
AGAGGAAAAGCATTTTTTGCAGTTGTTTTCAAAACAAGATTGATAAAAAGGGTCGGTCAGGGCTCATCACTGAGCATGTGTGCACGCGCTTGCAGTACCTTTCATGTGTGTGTGTGTGTGTGTGTGTGTGTGTGTGTGTGTGTGTGTCAGAATTCCCCAAGTATGGTGAACTTTGAAATTGGCCTGTTTCGAGGGGGCAGCCCTGTCTAGTGCAAACGCGACAGGGCTGCTCACACTCCGACCCTCGACTGAAGCACCATTGCCACTTTGGTTTTTTTGTTAACATGACCAGTAGGGACTTGTAGTAAATGCAACGACTGTATTTTAGGTGTTCCGAAATATAGTAGCTGGCCGTGGGAAGTGAGAAAAAGATCTCATCCACGGACAGGGGAGACTCAGGAAAATGTCTCAAGGCTCCATGTCCGAAAGGAAACAGAAAGTCGGCCATTTTTGGTTTGATACTGCCACTTTGGGATCCAGGGATCATACTCAGAGAGTACAAGTCATGTTTCCAAGGCAGACAGACTAATTTGCAACGATTGCCTTGAACATTTTATCTTCAGTTGATGGATTCGCCATGGAAAAGAGTGTGCAGATTGTTTTCAAGTTTGACGCGTTCCATCCATGTTACTGTAGGCTTTTGTCCACTGTCTCTTGTGAAAGCTGGAAAAGCTGAACCATACGTCTTCATGTTTTGTTTTTTTTTAAGCCATTTTTGAAGGTGGTTGAAATGCCTACTGAATGTCTGCATATCTATGTGCGTCCAGGAGACTTCATGGGGACCAGATTCATACAGCGGAGAGCTCTGGCAAGGCAGCCGTGCCCTCACACAGCACAAATCCACCAAGGCATATCTAAACTTTGTTAAAGGTCAGACTCTGGAGCATTTTGTTTTCTCTCGTCTGAACACATCAGTTCTTATTTTTCATGCTAAAAGTCAACCCGATGTCTGTGTTCAAATGTCCTCCAGTATTTGGCCACCGGGGTGATGGTGCACTGCTAGCCGAGTCGTCGCAAAATGCCTGGCAAGAAAGACCCCAAGAAGGACGACAAAAAGAAGGGTGGGAAACCCGAACCCAAGAAAAAGAAAGAGGAAGAAAAGAAAGGGAAGGAGGACAAGAAAGGAGGGAAGGATGACAAGAAAGCCGCGAAAGATGACAAGAAGGGAAGGAGGAATGATAAAAAAGGGGGTAAGGATGACAAGAAAGGAAAGGATGTCAAGAAAGGAAAGGAGGACAAGATGGGAGGAAAGGATGATAAGAAGGGAGGTAAAGACAAAGGAAAGGGAAAGAAAGTAGAATCAGAGGAGGAGGAGGAGGAGGAGGAGGATGAACTCCTGGATGATGAAGAAGAAGAGGAAGAGGACTTGAGCGAAGAAGAGGAAGAGAAGGAGGATTACAGAAGGGCTCGTGCAGGAGGAAGACGCGGGGCGGCGGAGAAGGGAAGACGAAGAAGAGGCGGCAAAGACTCGGAAGAAGACGAGGAGGAAGAGGATGAAGATGATGAGGAGTACGAAGAGGAGGAACTCAGAAAGAAATCGAAAGATGGCCACCACCACCGCCATAAGGATGGGAGGTCAGATGTCGATCCGAAGAGGAAAGGGAAGACGAGCGAGGAAGCGGCTCCGATTCCCAGTCGGGAAATCCCCAAAAAAGGCCTCAAGAACATGTCCCGCATGTTCATGAAGTTTTCTGGTTTCAAGCGGCGGAGAAACAGCCGGAAGAAGCTCAAGAGCACCTCACGCTTGTTCCTCGGACTGGGCAAGAGACGGAACCGACTGGCCAAGAAGAAACGTCGCAAGTCGATGCTGAAGAACACGTCTCGCTTCATGATGAGGTTCAAGGCCAGCAAAAAGCGAAAGAAGGAGGCCAAGGAGAAGGCCGCAAGCGACGGCAAGAAGCGCACCTACATGCTGCTGCGCCTCGGCGGAGGCGCCAACTCGTCTGAGAAGAAGGGCGGATTCTTCAAGGGCTTGTTTGGAAAAAAAAACGGACTCGCCGGCTCCATTGGTGGACTCAAGGGAAGGAGCGCAGTGCTAGGTCGGGTTGCCGCGGCGGCTAAATGGCTGAACAACCATTTCCTGTTCAACAAGATGCGAGGACGCGCTGAGCAGAATTACTTGGAGGGACACCGCGGGCACAGCCGCCGACGCCACCTCCATGGGTACCACAATCGTGGCTATGAGCACTGGGAAGACCCCGATGAATATCATAGTTACGGACACTTTGATTACAGCTATGGCGGTTACGGTGACGAGGTACAATTTGGGGGACAAGGTCCAAGGAGTTACTATGATGATGGAGCTAGGGCAGACTACCAGGACTTGGGGTACTACGAAGATGAGGGCATCTACGACCCCAATGCGGAATATTATAGGCAAGGTCTTTATGACGAGGACGCAGAGGCCTACTATGACCCCCACCTGGTTGCCCAAGGGTACTACGACAACCAGGAACTAGCCTTATATGGCTACCAGGAACAACCACAAGCGATGCCAATGTACAATGAAGTGGGTCTAGACTACTATGCACCAATGGGTGAGGACCCAGGATATGGACTTCATCAGGCTCAGGTTCATTATGATGCAAATGGCCAAGCGGATTATTATGACAACAGTCAACCTTATTTCAACAATGTCCATGCAGCAGCTTTTGGAATACAAAGCGAAGCTTCACCAAACTACCATGATGTTGGCGGTGTGCCCTACCATGAGTACTACAACTCTCAGCTGATGCTTGGTTATCCTCCAGGAGGCCAGCAAGTGATGGAAGTACAGTCTCTGTATGGGGACCAGAACGCACACCAGGTGGATCAATATGGGGGAGATTCTGGGGGGCTTCAGGGGGGTGAGACATTCCGAGTTCCCAGACCTCAAGTGCGTCTCTTTGGAAAAGAGCGCCTTGAAGTACCACTCCCCCCTCCACCTAATCTTCCGCCTGATCCAGAATTTGAAGACATGTCCGATATCCAGTACGAAGACCAGATACCTCTCGCACCAGGTCATTCGACTGGCATAATGTTCGAGCAGCAATTGATATCTCCGCAAGAACAAATGGTGATGTCCCCTAAGCAACTCATGCCAGCGATGTCACCGCAGCAGCAAACCTTCATGGAGCGAAATATGGTACCCGAAATGCTGCCACTCCAGGTTATGTCCCCACAACACATGTTAACCCCCCAACAAGGGATGTTGTCTCCAATCATTATGCCCCAATCGATAACGCCGCCAGAGGAGCAAGTGGCAATATCACAGCAACCAGCGGTGTCACCACAAATGATGCTTCCCCAAAGAGTGATGTCACCTGAGGAGCAGATGGTGTTGCAGCAAACAATGATGTCATCTCACGAACATATGATGTCGCAGCAGCCGATTATGTCACCGCAAATGATGATTCCCCAGGCAATGATGTCACTGGAAGAACATATGATGTCACCGCAAATGCTGTCACCCAATCCACTGATGATACCCCAGCAGGCTTACGGCCTCCCGTCAGTCCCCTCGCCAACTGCAATGATTATCAAGCAAGCAGGTATGTCCCAACCCCTTCCTGCCCACCGCATGCTATCCTCTCCCAGCCCATCGCGGCGCTCTGTCATGATCCCCCCACCTCAGGTACCACATGACCCCAATCCTACAGCCTCAAGGATACCCTCACCAATCATGCCACAAGGGCAAAGCTCCTCCCCACATTCAGGCATTAGGAATAAGATCATAAATGTCCAAAGACCCCCCTCTGTCATTTCACGGAAGATTTCGCATCCTCCCTCTCCCGTGGCCTCCCCTCTGGCTCGTCCCAGAATGCAAGCTCGGCTCCCCCAGGCTGGGATACCCCCACCATCATTTTCACCCCTTGCTACCATGATTCAGCGAAGTCCTCCACCATCACCGAGGACCTCAATGATACAGCGCTCTCCTCCGTCGTCCCCACGTGCCTCGATAAGGATGCAAAGTCCACCGACAACACCCGCTCCTGCCAGAAGTCCATTTGGAGGGAGAAGGTTGACTGAACATCCTCCTCCAGATCCTGTATCTCCTGCCTTCTCTCCTCAACTCAGCAGAAGGCAATCTCCCACTCAATCTCACCGAAGTTTATCACCCAAAGAGCGTGGACCAGCATCTCCCACGCTCTCCCGCCATTCGACTCGGCTAATAAGGGATCCCACACCACTAAGTAGACCCAGGATGGGGGGCAATGTTCCCTTAGGAACTGTCAGACCATCACCTATGGGGCTTAGAGGGCGTCCAGTACCCCCACCCACCCAGAATGTGCGTCCATTCCGTGCCGCTTCTATAAGAAGCAATAGATCATCTGTTCTTACTATAGACTCTTCTAATCAGTCTTCTCCTTTTCAGTCACCTCACGTGATACATCGTGCTCCCCTTGTGAGGCATGAGTCTGGCCTTTTTCCTCCGCGCCCTGTGGCCCGTGGGCGACCACTTGTGGCCCAAAATTCCTTGAGGAGGATACCTCCTGCTTCTCCCTCGCTCAGGCACATTTCACATCCTGCATCCCCACGCCTCTCTCCTCGACATTCTCGTACGTCCACCCCACTCTTGCCTCCTCCCGGCGTCCATCCTTCAGAGCTGTATGGCTCGACCCTGTATGTGGATCCTTTCACCGACCCAGTTGCTCCACCTGTTTCGCCGATGCTTTCTAGTGCCTTACAAAATCAAACTATCAGACAGGCTTCTTTATCTTCCCCTTGTGGCCTTCAAGCCGTCCCAGTGGTCGAGCCGCATCTTCCCTCATCGCCTTTTCTCCCTGCTGCGGTGCAAAAACAAGCACTTCAAGATGACTTCAACCATTCCCCATTGGCCACGCATGGGTCACCCGTGATCTCTTCTCCATTTTTGTCCGGAGCACTGCAGAATCAAGCGGTGAGAGACACATCCCACATTTCTCCTTTGCAGAGGTCACAATCTACCTATGAGCAACCTAATGCCCCTTCCTCCCCAATGGTATCCAGAGCCTTGCAAAACCAGGCAGTCAGAGACGCATCTTATGCTTCCCCTCTACAAAGGCCAGAATCTCCTTACGAGCAGCCCATGGCCCCCCCCTCCCCAATGGTGTCCAGAGCACTGCAAAACCAGGCACTGAGAGATGCATCCTATGTTTCTCCTCTACCAAGGCCGTTATCCCCTTATGAGGAGCCTGTGGCCCCTTCCTCCCCAATGGTTTCCAGAGCGCTGCAAAACCAGGCGCTGAGAGATGCCTCCTATGTTTCTCCTCTACCAAGGCCGTTCTCGCCTTATGAGGAGCTTGTGGCCCCTTCCTCCCCAATGGTTTCCAGAGCGCTGCAAAACCAGGCGCTGAGAGATGCCTCCTATGTTTCTTATCTTCCAATGCCTCAGTCCCCATATTCCCCGCCTGGGCCTTCACCCCCACTGCTTTCTGGAGCCATGAGACACGGTCAAGCACTCAGAGGTGTGGCTTCCTATCCCACTCCGCAGTTCCGCACGCCATATGGACCGACATATGTTACCGGGTACGATTATATATCTGAGCCTGGCCCAGCACCGCTGCTCAATGACGCTTTGCAGAACCGCGCCGACTTTCAGAGCATTGCGTCTTTAAGATCGCCAATGATACAAAGCCCTTACGGACCTGTCAGCCCCAAGCTGCACAGGGCACTGCAGCAGAACCCAAACCTCCGCCAAGCATCCTATCAGACTCCTTTGCAACTCAGGTACCCCTATGGACCCCCGCAACCTTCTTCACCGATGCTGACGAGTGCCATCCACAATCCACAGCTTATTCAGGCATCATACAGGATGCCAAATGGAACTTTAGTGTTACCTTATGTGGAACCACGTTCCTCACCGCGGCTCAGTCAAGCCTTGCAAAACCAGCAAATCCGGGGAGCTTCATACATCTTGCCTGATGGATCAATTATCACGGTGGGTATATTCGTGGGTATAAACGTATAAATGTGATTTCCAACAAGCGGTGTGTCACTTCCCATTCGGCCCTACACAGGACCCGCAAATTCCCCAGAAACCGATGTCTCCTGACCTTGCCAGAGCGCTTCAGAACCAGGATCTCAGGACTGCTACGTACACCCTACCCGATGGCACAATTATCGACCCTAAAAAACAAGTAACGCATGATTTATGACTCATGAATTGAACACACATTGCTTCTGCATTAGATAACCATGAACCTGTCTCTTCACATACAGCAACCAGTTTCCCCAAACCTCACTAAGGCCCTAAAGAACCCTGCATTACGTGAAGCATCCTACTCGTTGCCAGACGGTACAATCATTATTGACCCGAAAAAATCAAAATCCCCCAATGTCGCAGCAGCACTTCAGAACCCATATCTGAAATCGGCATCGTACACCCTGCCCGACGGCACAATCATTATCGACCCGCGGAAGCCCATCTCTCCGAGTCTTGCCAATGCCCTTCAGAACCCTGTCCTCAGGAATGCCTCCTTTAACCTGCCGGAGGGAGTTCGAGACCCCAATACACCCATCTCGCCAGACTTGTTAAAGGTTTGTTATCAACCCTAATTACAAGGCACTAACGTGATGAAATAGCTGGTTTCTCTGTAGAATCTTACCTGGCTTGAACCTTGCTGTCAACCTATTCCGTAACAGGCTCTTAATAACCCGGCCTTGAAGGGGTCAACCCTCACCCTTCCTGATGGAACCATGATCCTCGACCCAAGAAAACCAAAGAGTCCCACTCTGACCGCTGCCCTTCAGAACCCCTACCTTAAGGGTGTGTCGTACACCCTGCCTGACGGAACCGTCGTCATTGACCCGCGTAAACCGCTCGCTCCCGACTTGTCAAAAGTACATGATCCTAACTTTTTGTTTTCACGACTTTGCAGGTGGTGTATAGATTTCAAATGGTTTCTTGCTTTTACTGCCCGGTAGGCTCTTTCCAATCAAAACATTCGGAATGCTTCTTATCAACTGCCTGATGGTTCCCTGGCCATCCCTGGTCAGCACCCTACGACTCCAAACCTCACTGCTGCTCTGCGGAAGAACATGACCCTTCGTTCTTCCGATCTCTTCCACCTCCCACAAAACTCTTCGTTCACGGGGGCACCAAAACCCGCCAGTCCGAACCTTTCCTATGCACTGAAGAATGATGAACTGCGTGGCATCCGTTATAGGTCAGGAAGCAAACCGCAGAGATAAATCTGGGCAAGTGACATCGTTGACACGTGACATGAAAGTTTTAACTTGAGCTACGTTCATCCGACAGGCTGCCCGATGGCTCTGTTCTGACAAGACGGTTTCACAATCCCAGCCTGGCCAACGCCATCCAAAACCAGCAGCTTCGCTACGCTTCGTACAGACCCCCAACAGCGCTATACGGCACGGATAATCGCTACGCTGCAGTCCCACCCTGCGGGCCGCACTCAGGCCACTGGGCACGGAATGCCAGAGGCGGCGGCGAAATGGGGGAGGATGTGTGGGCAGCTGAGAGAGTTTTGCCTCACGGAACGGTGCAGCATCTGGCCAAGTGGTCTATGTATAGGGAGACCGGTGTTTTGGACGGCTATTTACCCACACCCACTGTCAACAACGGAGAGCTTCAGGATCCAGACTGGACTCCTGTCCGAGAGAGGGTTCCTGGGCAGAGCTGGTATGACAAGGTACTAGGTAGTTCACAGAGAATCATCTCAAATCCAGACCATGATGACCAGATCCTTCAGGCTAACAATCCATCTTTGTTATTTAGATCTACTCTATCCTAAGTATGCCAACAACCAGCCACAGGGTGAAGCGCTGGGCTGAGGGCATGGAAGACTTGACGCAGCTGCCGTAAGACTCACAACTGTAACATCGAGGAGCCCATTGGTAGACTCAGTCAAAGCATTGTTGAAATCCGACCTGTTTATTTTCAGTGAACTGAATGAGACCACTGTCCTGATGAACCTGAAGAAACGCTACGACCAGGAGCTCATTTACGTAATTTTTGTCCTTATGTGCATGTAATAACCCAAAAGGAATGAGTCACAATACAAAGAGCCTTTGATTTTCTCCTCCGAAAGACGTACATTGGCAGCATCCTGGTCTCCCTCAACCCCTACAAGCTGCTTAACATTTACGGCACAGACATGGTACTGCAGTACGAGGGACATGGCCTGAGCGACAACCCTCCGTAAGACCCACATTTTGTTGTACCCGTCTTACCGTGGCACATTGATGTGCAAATATTTTCTTCAGATTTTGCTGTTTGTTAAGGTTCATGTAACTCATTACTAAAAACATTACCTGGCGAGTTCAGCGGCTACTGTTACACTGGATTTAAAATGTCACTTTTCCAGATTTGCGGCTATTATAATACTGTATTCTACATCAGAGTCTGCACCGCCGTTTTAGCTTTTAGCATGCAACTGTACTTGGGGAGTCCAACTTGTTAGATTAATGGCTAGTGTAATTTATCACTAAAAACTCCACCAGTCTAGTCCAGTCACTCTACTTAAGAATACACTGTACGGCTACTGCATTGTATACAGACGTCTTTTAAGATTAAGAAGGTTAGAAGCATTTGCTGATTGCATAAGGTTAGAAGCATTTGCTGATTGCATGTCCTTGACTTTGATACACTACATATGTAAGCTATGTAATGCTAAGTTGCCTCGCAGATGCTAACAGCGGATTATTATTATTGTTAATGGTGCAGGCGCTCTTGGGTAAACGTAGGCGGTGACGCTTGGATGCTTTACGATGACGCCATGACGTCGCTCCTACTTGACTCTTTGCCCGTGGAAAACCAAAAAATGTTCTTCATTTTTTGGGGTTGGGGGCGTGGTATATTACTCCACCCTTTTAGTTTGCCGACTAGCATGATAGGTTACTGAAATGTCCACTCTGCTTGTTAAGTGTCTGATGTATTACTATAATGAAGAGTTGACTCTGCTAGCTTAGCAGTACTCATGTTGGATGTAATTGAATAATAAAACCTACTTGAACTACTGGCCCTGTATGACAAAAAAAAATGTGCATCTGTGTTGCAGTCATCTTTTTGCCCTCGCTAATCTCTCCTACACCAACATGATGGATGCCAAAGACAACCAGTGTATTGTGATCAGGTACCAAGTTTGTATCTCTTTTGATCCAGAACTTTTTTTTCCCACATGATATTGAATTTAGCCCATTTTGGAATGATTTGTTTGCAGTGGAGAAAGTGGGTCGGGGAAGACGGAAGCCACCAAAGTGATCCTACGCTACCTGACAGCCATCCATCATAAGCGCAACGTGACGCAACAGGTTCATCTGTCATTTTGATCAACCCATGTCTTGTGAATTACAAGCAAATATTTAGGCTCACTCCATTGTCACTTTTCTTGGTCCCGACTGTGTCCCGTCAGATCGAGGTAAGGCATTCAACGGCATTGTGGTCTTGCTGGTTGGAGGTTGCCAGGGTAACGTGTATTTACGTCAAAGATCCTGGAAGCCACGCCCCTATTGGAGTCCTTTGGCAATGCCAAAACGGTGCGCAACGACAACTCTTCACGTTTTGGCAAATTCATGCAGATCTGCATGGAGGAGTGAGTCAAACATTCCAACTTCCAAATGTTGATCAGATTTTTTTTTTTCCCACATTTCAGAATCAGAATCAGAATCAGAATCATCTTTATTGGCCAAGTAGCCCATTGTGAACACACAAGGAATTTGTCTCCGGTATAACACGCTGCATTAGTATCCTCATAAACAAGGACATGACAAATAAGTATGGAAAAATTAAGCATGCAAGGACATTTCGTAATGTAATGAACCGTAGTGCGGTGGTACCACCCAGTGACAAATGTGAGACAATGTGCAAAGTATCAAGCAGAGCTAAAGTGATCAGTGGTAGAATACAATTTTTGGCTCGCTCTGGATTTCTTGACGGAGAAAAAAAACACCCGCACAACTTATTTATTTTCTAACAGTTAAAAATTAATTATGCTATAAGGCAAACATTTTTTTTCCCCAAAAATCATGACCTTCTTGGTGTGGTGTGTATTTCACTGTGAGCTCGTGAGTAATGTCCACTGTGATAACGATACCGCACACAGGTAGAATCCAACCCTCGTACGTGAAACGTTGACACTCTTGGGTGACAAGTTGATCTGGGCCAAACAAGACCCAAACACATTTGACATGCACCGATTGTTACTTAACTCTCAACTGTGTGTGTGTGTGTGTGTGTGTGTGTGTGTGTGTGTGTGTGTGTGTGTGTGTGTGTGTGTGTGTGTGTGTGTGTGCGCGCGCGCGCGTGCCCTCTTCAACCTAATTAACTAGGGGTGTAATCAGCGGTGCCATCACGTCTCAATACCTGTTGGAGAAGTCTCGCATTGTCTTTCAGGTAAACTGGACACGCACGCACACACACACACACATATGCACAAACACACACATATACACACGCACACAAGCGGAATCTCCTTACAAGTGAGTCAGAGTGTGCGAAAGAGGAGATTCATGAGTCAGTCAGCGTGAGGGTGTCCAACATGATGCTGTGTCTCTTTAATCCCGATGTCCACCAAACATCTCCATCAATAGCGTCTGTCATCTGCAGGACTGAGATGACCTCACACTCTGCGCCCACACACACATGCGCGATGTCTATTCGAAGGAAGATCACTCGGATGCACCTGCCCTCCTTTTCCATGGCGTCATCTGATTGTTATTTTCCTCAGCGCATGTGATCCCTCCCATCTTTACCCGATCTGAAACGTGGCCTTTACATCTGATGATTTGTCATCTTTTTTTTTTTTTTTTTTTGGGACAGCGGACCCCGCTTATTTACAGCTTCGGCATTCTTAAATTCACTTATTAGCAGATTTTATTTGGTATTTGCCCTGTTGCGTGCTGACCCCTCCTGCATTTTCGCGGGGTTTTTTGTTGCTGTTGTTGTTTTTTCCACAATTCCCCAATTGTTTTCATTTTTTTATGATTATTTTTTCATGGCAAACGGATTATGAAGCATCCGTTAAAAACAAAAGATGATCAGGGCTGAGCTTGATCCTCTATTATTTTTCTTCATGAAAAGAAATGAAGTTAGCATTTAGCTTAGCATGAAAAGTAAAAGAAAATGGCCATTGTCCACGAATAAAGTCATGAGCAGACATTTCTCACTGTAGAAAACAGGAGGTACTGTACGTATCCTATATTGAAACCTTCTATCGTGTGGCTTTTTTGAGGGGTTTTTTTGTTGTTGTTGTCGGGGTCAGGCCAAATCAGAGAGAAACTACCACATCTTCTACGAGATGCTGGCGGGCCTTCCTCCGCACGAGAAGCGCTCGCTTTATCTGCAGGATGCTGAGACCTACTACTATCTCAACCAGGTGTGAGCACGCACACACACGACACAATTCAGCACAGCACAGCGAATCAATTTCTGGGTTCGCAAATGACTTGTCATCTCTGCGCCAAGGTGACATTCATTCTCCCGACGTGGCTTCATGGCCGCCAATGTAAAGCTTTCACTTTGTCTGAAATCAATGCACTGATATGATGAATGTTGGTCTGCAACGAAGGGGAGCCTTTCAACCTCTTCGATCGCCAGAGCGCATTCGCATGTTCGTACTTACCTTAGCCACAGCCACGCAGCCGCCCGGTGTCACTCAGGGACTTTCTTCAGAAGCTTTTTGGTTTGTTTTTAACGCTCACGTGTGCTCGTGCGCACAGGGAGGCGATTGCAAAATTGCCGGCAAGGACGACGACGAGGACTTCCGCCGGCTACTGAGCGCAATGGCCATCTTGCGCTTCACTGGCGAGGAGCAGAAGGCCATCTACCGGCTCCTGTCCTCCATCCTCCATCTCGGCAACGTCTACTTCCAGTTGCAGCAGGTCAACACGTCACAGCTGGATGCCGGGGGCAGGGCGAATGTTACGTGGCGGGCCTGCAGTTTTGTCTTTTTTAAACGAACCAGAAGGCTGGCTCGGTTGTAGATGACGTTTGAAATTGTTCCGTAAAAAGGTGCAAAATGGTTTAGGTTCATGATCAAATCAAAAGACATTCTCATTTTTGGGGCTATAATTTATTAAAGTATAACTAATTCACCATTCTTAAAAAGAAAACTAAATAAATATGGACTCAGATCTTGAAAAATAATAAATAGAATCTACAGAACATCGATAAAAAATAAGGCATCATTTATTCTAATTACAAATCCATATTATGCAATTTAATTGAAGTTCATTAGATCAAATAAATGTCAACATGTCTTCAAAAGTAACAATGTTGATCTAAAATGCATATCTAAAATACCTCAAATAGTTTTAATAACGGAAAATATTTCAAATGTTTTATTTTCATCAAATACTAATTATTTCTTCAATGAATGGATCATAATTAAGAATTAATTAATTAAACTGATACAATATTTAGAACTTAATGAACTTCTTTTATTTGATTATTGCCCCCTCCCCCCAAAAAAATGAATTGACCAATTATTGGATGAGATACATGCATATGTAACCAATAAAAATGAACCATCCCCCTTTAATCAATCTATTCCGACACCCCCCCCCCCAAAAAAAATGGCTAAATGAAGGCGGCAAATATTACCAGACTCTTGATCATGGAAACGCTCAATGGGTCAAATCGAAGATGGCGTCAATGGCGATCGGCAGTCTGGATGTTGATGATACTGATTGATGATGCCCCCTGCAGGCTGGCGGTGGTCAGGAGTCATCGGCGGCGGTGGTGGTGAGCACTCAGGAGATCCGAGTGGTCGCCGAGCTGCTGCAGGTGTCGCCCGAAGGCCTGCAGAAGTGCATCACCTTCAAAGTCATGGTGAGCGCCACGCGGGCGACTGCACAGCGACGACGTCGCGAGGCTTGACTGGCGGCACGTTGCGCTTGCAGGACACAGTCAGGGAAAAGATCGCCACTCCGCTCACTGTGGAGAGCGCCGTGGATGCCAGGTCAGTTCAAGTCCACTTTTTTCGGATTTGTAATTATTTTCCGTGACTCGTGGCTTCGTCACATCCCGCTGGATGACAGTCATGCACTTGACTTTGGAGTCAGCTAATCCTCCATCGAGCGACTCCAGTTGGTCCAGAATGCTGCTGCCCACCTCTTGACTGGTACCTCGATATTAGAAGTGCAACCAGTAATCGATTCATCAACAACTGACCGATGATCAAATGAATCAACAATGGTTTTCGATCATCGATTCATCATTGCGATACATTTTTCAAATTGAATTTGCTCAGAATTTCAACTTCTCAACAGGACATATGCGGTTTCGGCCATCGCGAAAGTTACTTATCCTTTGGAACACACGCTGATGTGCAAAATGACATATTATGGAGCAAAACTGAATCATAATCAGTTTGCTATATGTTTGTGCGGTTCATCTTTATCATATTACAAAATACAAAAGTTGTTTTTTTTGGTCAAATAAAATTGGTCTGGCTTCAAACTCCCCAGCAAATAAGATGACTGCTGATGGGCACCTCTTTGACATTCACTTCCCATCTTTGAAGGGGGCACGGAAGGACAAAGTGTGTCAAGGTTTTCAGGGGTGCGCAGAGAGGTTGGGGTTGGGGGGCGGGCGGTTTATCTTTTCAGATGCCTTCTTGTTTCCATAGGAACCAGGTTGTCTTGTTTCCATAGCAACCCCGTTGTGCGTGTCTCATAGAGACGCCGTTGCCAAGATCCTCTACTCGCTGCTCTTCAACTGGCTGACGGAGCGTATCAACGGACGGGTGTACCCCCGCAACGAGGCACTCTACATCTCCATACTGGACATTTATGGATTCGAGGTCCCATTTTATTTATTTCTTTGTAACCTTACATGATTCACCCAGCCTCGGATTGACATTGGCGACACCTCACTTTGAATCCAACCTCTGTAGGAGCTACAAGTGAACAGTTTTGAGCAGCTGTGCATCAACTTTGCCAACGAAACTTTGCAGTTCTTCTTTAACAAAGTCATCATCCAACAGGAGCAGGTCAGGGGAAAAACGTTTTTTTTGTTTTTTTGGTTTTTTTTGCACATCTCCTTGCATTTTTAATCACAGTGAAAGTTCACGATGCTAAGCCTTCCCACAAAGAAAAAGGCTAATTGATGCCCTGATGAAAATGGTTCAACATGTGCCTATATTAAGTGCCAACTCGAAATATACCACATCCGATGATCCCAAAACGGTTTAATTTGAGAGAACAACTTTAACTTTCAAAATAAATCGCTTGCAGAGGATTTGATGATTTTTTTAAAAAAATTATTTGTTGAAAATAACCACCCAGCAGAGCAAAAACACTCATGTGCAGATCAACCATGGTTAAATTAGTTCCTCACAGACATAGAAAAATCTTAATAAATCACTTTCCTATTTCCTATTTCGCCACCATATCCTGACAAGTTACCGTCAAAGTGCAAAAACCGCAGCTAGGTGAGTTTTTCCGTCTAATTGCTCTGGATGAGTTTTGCAGGGAATTCGTGACTCACTGTGACTGGAAATGTTTTTTTTTTTTTTCAATGAGATCAAAAAAGTATCAGAATGTCAACATGGCTTGTAGAAAAGTAGTAATTAATAGTTTTACACATCGCAAAGCAATAAGATAGGACACACGCATGTCTCATCAATGGCGGCGTCAAAGTATGAAACGGCCGTGGGTTGCCCGGGCGGTCATCTGAGCAAGATTGTGCTTCCTGCGGATGTGCCGGCCGTTTCGTAGGAGGAGTACATGCGCGAGCAGATCGAGTGGCGCCAGCAGCCCTTCGGCCACAACCGGGCCTGCCTGGACCTCATTGGCGCAAAGCCTCACGGGATCCTGCGCATCCTTGACGACCAGTGTGGTTTTCCTCAGGTCAGCTTTTGCCGCCACCTGCCCCCCAAGAGAAGGGGACGCATGAGCACTGACCCGCTCCCCGCCC
>CAAKHF010006328.1:22226-32642 GCA_901007745.1 Hippocampus kuda | reverse complement strand
CCCCCCCCCCCCCCCCCCTCTCCCTCCATGGTCTTCTGCCAATCAGGCCACAGACCACACGTTCCTGCACAAGTGCCATTATCACCATGGCGACGACCCTCTGTACGTCAAGCCAAAGATGCCGCTGCCCGAGTTCACCCTCAAACACTTTGCCGGCCAAGTCACCTATCAGGTACTTTTTCCTGGCTCGTCATTCAGGCAGCACTCTGGTCGGTGATGAGCGGGAAAGTTGGGTGCTAAAAGTCGTCTTGTGTTTTGACTCCTCAAGGTCCACAAGTTTCTGGACAAGAACTTTGACACGGTCCGCCAAGATGTCGTGGACCTTTTCATCGGCAGCAAAAACGCAGTCAGACTTTGGCTGTTTTGAAGTCCTCTCCATGTCATCTACCTCCATGCTTACCTGTGTGTGTGTGGTGTGTGGTGTGTGTGTGTGTGTGTGTGTGTGTGGTGTGTGTGTGTGTGTGTGTGTGTGTGTGTGTGTGTGTGTGTGTGTGTGTCACCAGCTGGTGTCCGACCTCTTCCTGAAGCATTCTGAAGCAGCGTCGCAGCATCGGCGTGGCGTGCGGCGCAGCGGCAGCGCTCGGCGCTTTCAGGCCAGCACGGTGGGCGGCAAGTTCCAGAGCAGCTTGCAGGAGCTGCTGGAGAAGATGGAGAGGTAGAAAAGAACACGGGGAACAGTCGGGCTCCATTTCCTCCATTTCTTCCCTTTGGCATCCTTTTCATTTTCAAGGTGTCGCCCTTACTTTGTGCGCTGCCTCAAGCCCAACCGGCAGAAGGTATGACGCCGCGTGATGTCGCTCGATGACAAAAGAAAAGAAAATGCCGATGCGGGTGTTTCATTCTCGGTTCAGGAACCGGCGATGTTTGACGCGGACCTGGTGAGCACGCAGCTGCGCTACTCCGGAATCATGGAGGCCATCCAAATACGCAAGGAGGGCTATCCCGTCAGATGGACTTTTCGCAGCTTCCTCACCAGGTGGGTCATCCGTTAGGTCGCCTGCTCGCGAGCTCGCCGTGACGCGGAACGAGTTGCGTGGCCGGTGAGGCGCCAAAGACAGATTCAGAAATTGCGAGCCCAAAAAAGGTGGATGTCGACGAAGGTAGCCAGGGATTTACGTTTCGCAAACTCCCCAACTCTGGCTCTTGCCCCTCATGGCATGCGCGTCTGCGTGCGTGCGGGAGGTCGGTTGCTTGAAAAGTCGATCTTTGCCGTGGTAAAAGCCGTCTATGTTTGATCTGCACGTGTGTGTCCGCAGGTACAAAGCGCTGCTCTGCCTGAAAGAGCCGCCCGTGGCCGACGGAGAAAACTGCGTGATCATGCTGCGAAAGCTGGGACCCGTCAAGGTCGGCTCCTACCAGCTGGGAGTCACCAAGGTCCGCCGGCACGCACGCACGCACAGACCAAGCGGATGGCGTGAAACGCTTGCGTGCCTGCGCGCAGATCTTCCTGAAGGAGGATCTGCACCGGCTCCTGGAGGGCAAGCGGGACCGCGTGCTCAACATCGCCGCCCTCACGCTGCAGCGATACGTGCGCATGTACTTCATCCGCAAGAACTTTGTCAAGTTCCGACACTGCATGACGCTGCTGCAGGCCCGATGCAAAGGATTCCTCGTCAGGTGAGCGAGCGCGCGGCTTTCTCGAAAACGGCCTCCGCCGAGCGTGCCTGCGGTGGAATCGCCACCTTCTTCTTGTTGCTGCCGTTTCCCACTTGGACAGAAAGAAGTTTGCTCGCCTGCGGAAAGGTTTCGTGGCGTTAGGCGCCAGCGTGCGACTTGTCGTCAACCGGCAGCGCTACATCAGGGTACGTGTGCGTGTGGGCCAGCGCGCCGGCGGGTTGTCGTGGACTCGGAAAACTTCGAAAAACAGAGAAATAAAAATGACCAAAATGCATCTCAACAAATAAACGATTTGTTGCTGTGCCACTCATTCACAAGTCTTTTTTTTTTTTTTTTAGATTGACAAAAAAAAAATCCTCTCTTTTATTGACAGCATAAAGGGCGATTCTAATAAAACATCCGATATTAGGAATTACATGTTGATTTTAATTGATGTGCGTAAAATCCCTTAAATACACGATGAACCTGAATAGATAGTTTAAGCTTCAAAGAAAAGGAAAATCACAAAATGGTCAAGATTAAAAATGTCCTTCAATTAGCGTAAATTTAACTTTTCAGAATGTCGGCTTTTCGACAGGTAAATAATGAAGACTTCCTTCGATGCGATTCTTGCGGCCTTTATCTGGCTCTGCGCCAAACAAAATGGGAACGGAACATTTTGATTTGCATGAGTGAAAAATATTTCTCCATCGACAAACAAAATCTCACCCAATGTCGCTGAATGACAAAGAAACGGCCGATGAACAAGTCATTTAACTTTGGCTTGTGTTTTCTTTTGGCCAGACGGCGGTGGAGCCGGCCAGGAAGGCTGCGCAGGTGAGCGAGGAAGATGAGGAGGAGGATGCTCACATGTTGGGACAAATGTGCATGTGTTTTTGTGTGTGTGTGTGTGTGTTCGTGTGTGTGTGTGTGTGTGTGTGTGTGTGTGTGTGTGTGTGTGTGTGTGTGTGTGTGTGTGTGTGTGTGTGTGTGTGTGTGTGTCGCGCGTCCGCAGGTGACACCGAGCTGCACTCGGACTGCCTGGCGCTGGTCCAGGCTCCCAAAGTTCAGGTTGAACCACAGCTGACCTTGCCCCTGGACATCAACGACTACCTCATGACTCATTACGTCCGCGCCATATTTCGGGTGAGGAAGCCGTCTTTATAGCTTGAGTGGCTATTTATATGTTTTTGTCCTTTTAGGACCCGTACTTCGGGATGCTGACAGCTCCTCTGGAGAACTCCCTGACCCGGTTGCATCACAACTTGAAGCAAGGAGCCCTCGACATCTTCGTTCTGGTACGGCATCCAATTAAATAGACTCTTGCCAGCGGTATGCGCGCAGAAAAGCGGCTAAAGCAACAAAATGACGCACAAAAGTCACACACGACCAAAAACTGTCACCGTGGTAGGATCTTCCGTAAGTGTACGGGCACTATTGAAGCATTTTACCACGCAGCTCACTTCCAACCAACTCACCAAACAGGCAATCCGACATGCAGCTAACAAAATTCACCATCTAGCGAGCTAGCGAACAAACAAACAAGCAACCCAACGTACCCGCCGATAACAAACCAATCCTCTCTCCACATACCTGAGCAGAAAACTCTCTCTCTAATCAACCAACGATTCAACGACATAACATCCAAACAAACGAGTTTTTTTTTTTCTTTTTTAATGTCAGTGTGCTAACTGACTGAACTGACTAGCCCAGCGACTCACTGGTGTTTACACAACTGACCCCAAGGTGACCCGCTCACAGCAAATCATACAGATAAATAAATACCTTGGCTTGACATCACCATTCAATCTTAAACAACCATTGACCAGACACTAACGAGCTTCAACGTAACTTTTGCAACGTAACCATGCTAAGCATCCACTTTCCAGTCAAATAGCCAACCAAATAGCCGTACGAGTAACTACATAACCAACTGGTAAAATCACTAACCGGTTTGGCCTCGCTGTGCTCACGCCTACCTGACTGGCCAACCAGCCATACTACTAACAACTGCACCTCGTAATTATTCAACGCCACAGACTGACGAAGGCACTCACTAGCTAACGGGTTGACGAGTTGACACATCAAGCGTGTGTGTGTGTGTGTCAGATTCTACGTTTCATGGGTGACCCGGAGCTGAACGGCGCTCAGGAGAACCTCTTCGGCAACTACATCGTCCAGAGAGGGCTGGCCAACGCCCAGCTCCGAGACGAGATTTTTGCTCAAGTGGCCAATCAGGTGCGCGGAGGACGTTCGCCGAACTCCAGCGAAGGCGGACGCGGGCTCCTCGGTGACGCCGTGCTTTCGGCTTGTCCCCTCGCAGGTTTGGAGGAATCCCAACGCGCTGAACTGCGAGCGGGGGTGGCTGCTCATGTCCTCCTGTCTGGGCGCCTTCCCGCCTTCCCCGAGGCTGGCCAAGCACCTGCTCAAGTCAGTTCGGCGGGGGGCAGCAACTTTGACAGACTGACAGAGGGAGGCGTGTCGCTTGTCAATGTCAAGTTAACCGACGGAGCGTACGATGAAGCGATGCCGATCCCTCGCCAAGCGACTGGCTTGTTTTCGTTTAGCCACCTCATGAACCGGTCCCGGTTTCGGAGAGTCAACGTGCTGCACGCGATGATGAAATCATCGAGCTGTTGTTGTTTCAAAGGTGGCCGCGTGTGCTCGGCTCCCGTTGTCAGGTTCGTGTCAGACCACGGGCCTCAGGGCTACGACGCGGTGTGTCAGCACGCTCTGCTGCAGGCCTTGCAGCGCTGCGGCGGCGGCGGCGGCGAGCACACGCGCACCCACCCGCCGTGTCTGCTGGAGTGGACCGCCAACCGCAAGCGAGCGCACGCCCTGCTCCACGTGCACTGCTTTGACGGTACCGGGCCGCAACACTCGACCCTTTACTTCTGTGCTCGGAAATACACTGAGGGCGGGAGGGACCCACGGAGTGATCTCGTCAGCGAGCTGGCTAGCCCGCAGTATGAATTTGGGAAATTGTTGTTTTGTTGGGTTATGACGTCAAAAGCCAGTTAGTTAGTTGTGCTTCTACTTGTCTCTGCCTCCAGGTGTGTCCGTCCTGTGTCCCGTGCACTCTTGGAGTACAGGCGAGAACGTGGCCAAAGACATCTTGCAACACAGGTACGAGAAAAGATGTCGGCTTCGTCGGTTCCGTTCGGGCCTCGGCAAGTCGTGCGGCGGAAATGAAGACGACGCCCCCTGTGCTGCCAGGGGCGTGGCCGAGGGCCGTCGGGGCTGGTCCGTTCTCTTGAAGGAGTCGGCGCAGTGGGTGGAGCTGGAGGGATCGGACTATGTCCTGGACCTGATGTCGGACCTGGAGTTGCCCGCCCGATTCCCCAAGCGCGGCGGCTACTTCGTCATTTCGGCGCAGGAACCGCGACGCCTACGCGCCGATGCCGGCATGTGAGAGACGCTCACGCACGCAAACAAATGCATTTGGTCACTCGTTGGTTGGATTGGTTGCTTGGTTAGTCAGCGGGGTTCAGTTGGTTCACTTAGTTAGTTTGTTAGTTAATTCCTCCTCTGGTTTTTGGTCACTTACTTGGTCAATTACCCCGTGACAAACATGAGTTTGTGAGTTTGTGAGTTAGTTGGCTCGCGTGTTGTTAGTTAGTCAGTTACCGCCTGAGTTGGCCCGTTGGTTAGTTATTCAGTTGGTTCGTTAACCTCCCACCCCTTCTGGTTAGGCGGATAATTCGTTAGCACAATTACAAAAAAAGGATTGACGGATTGATTTGCCAGCTGGTTGATTCGTTTGTTTGTCGCTCGCTCTGTTGACTGGTCGTTAGTTAGCTCGACGGGAGATAAGATGGTTAGCGACTTGCTTGCTGAGTCTGTCGCTTGGTTGTTATTTCGATGAGCATTGAGTTAGAACCATCGCATAGACACGTAGATAGGCGGTTGTTGGGCCACTTGATCAATTAGCTGATAGCACAACCACGAACAAACTAGTTTCTTGGTTGTATGGCACATTGACGAAGATTTCTGAATATATATGTTTTTGTTTTTTTCATGAATCGGGAAAAAGTCGCCGTTTTCTCACTTGCTTTTGTAGAAGTCTGCTGGGTGGCGGCTTTGACGGCAACGACGAATTCCTCTCCCGCGAGGGCTTTGCGAGCCAGGGTAAGCGCGCGCGCGCGCATACGCACGCACGCTCAAATGAATGTTGAACGGTCTCCTTCTCCTTAGACTCGGAGCCTCATCGAGGGATGGATCGCTTTTTGGATAGCCTGTTTGACCCGGTGCTGTCCGATGGGAGCGCGGTAAGTTCCACACGCAGCCCCGTTACAGAGAACCACACCAAAGTGGCTTTTCCCGGTGAATGCGCGGAGTCACTTTTGAAACTCACACTCAAAGACCTGTCAAGTCGCTTTGAAATCTGCGCGCTCAAAACGGGGCACCCCAAGATGCCCTCGAACCTCCACATGTCAAGATGCTCGAGGCCCCAAAGCGGAGCGCCACCGCGGCCTCCGTCCTGCGCTCGCTATCGGATGTAGGCGACAGGAATTAGCGTGTATCAGATGTGTCGGACAGAGCCGATCGCGTTAGCCAGTGAGCGTCGCTGGCGCAGGCACCAGATGGCCACGGTGATTTCACCAGGCCGGTCCGGGCAACGGCCGCGACGGATCCGCTTACCGGGCGGCAACTGACACTCTCTTGACGAAGGCTCACATTGCGTCACATTGCATTGATTTGATTGAATGGCCGCTCTTCATGGAGGCGGAGACAATGCAAAGCGCCTGTCAGCCATGTTTGTGGGCCCCGACAGGAAGCGGACTTGGCCGCACCGCTCTCCAGCAGGATGAAGGGCCGCGGAGGAGTCGGGTGGCGAGACCAGGGCCCTTCGGGCGGCCCCCCGCCCCCACCTGGCGGTCAGACCACCTGAAAATTTTTAAAAAAAAAGCACGCCACCGCACATTGTAAAATGTGTGTGAGACGCAAATGTTTGTGTGTCCCGCAGCTGTTCGAGTGCTTCCCTTTGGGGGTGCGATGTCGCTTCCCGTTGCCGCCGTGGCCCCCGTGACGGAGGCCCCGTCAAGCCCCCCGACCCCGCCCGTCGTGAGCCCCCCCGGCAGCCCTGTGCTCCAGCACCCCCCCAGCCCCTACGCTCGGGACATCCCGCCCAGCCCGTACGCCAACTTCACGCCGTCCCCCTACGCCGCCATGGGCCCGCCGTCCAGTTCGTACCCTCCCACGTCGGCGCCCGAGCCGGACCCTCAGACGGGCGACGCCCAAACCGCCTCGCCGCCGCGGGCTAACGCGCAGGTTGCTGCACCAAGACCGTTCCCACTCTGATCACGAGATGCCCTCCAAATTTTGCACTCAAAGGCAATTTTGCAACATGAAGCTGAAGACGCGTGGCCTCCTTCAAAGGTCGGCGCTCAAAGTTCGTCAACATCGCCGTGTCGCCGTAAAAGTCATCACTCGAAGACACCGGCGCCTTGAAAAAGTGGCACTCAAAGAGAGTTTGATGCTCTGGCGCCTTAGAAGGTCAACATTCGGCTATTTCGTCGTCTCCAAAACGGCACACTCAAAGGCACTCGGCTGATTCGTCTGCGCACAAATATGCTCGGTCACCAATCAAAAGTCCTCCCTCCAAGACATTCAAAGATGCTTCATCACATTAAAAAGTCAAGTTGACGACACTCAAAGCTTCGTATGTCCTCGAACAACTCCAAGACACGCAAAGTTGCAAAGGCAACACACGAATAATGCGGAGTCTCTTTTCAAAGCGAACGCTCAAAGACACTCTGACGCTTAGTGGCAGCTTTCCAAGACAACGCTTCAAGTTGTTGAGTCTGTAAAAACACACAACGCTCACACGCAAAGCCCAAAGATGCTTTGCTGCCTTCAAAACCCAAACCTCAACTCAGACGATATTCAAAGACGCACAAAACCTGAAAGAAATCAGACCCAATTCAATATTTTTTGGAAAACTTTCTGTTATTTTTATTAAAAATACACCTCTACCACAAAAATGTCACATTTATTTCCAGTTCAGTTTGAAGAAATCATCATTTTTCCCCCTCAATCATAAAATGAAGCATGACGTCTTTGATTTCTAGCATCCAAAACTCAATTTTGCAATGTGTAAAAAAAAAGAAAAAAAGTGACAATGTTGAATATTGATGATCATGTGATCTTTGCACTGATGAGTCAATGAAGTGCTTGCTGCTCAGGCTGCGTCTGCTGACGACCAAAAGGACGGCGCTCAACACGGGGGAGGTCCTGCAATTCCCATCAACAAAGACCAACCGGGCAAAAGCTTTGGTGAGAATGACCACTTGACTCTCTTTCGTCTCTCCCTCGGAACGGCTTTTATTTGGGTGTGCACTTTGCGCGTGTGTGTATGTGTGTGTGTGAATAGCCCCGGTGGTGACGTCTCCTGCCCCCCCTGCTGGCAAGGTGGTGAAGTACTCGGCTCAAATTTCCGAGCAGATTGTGCCTTGCCAGGATATTCAAGGTGAATCTTGTCCTCCTGATTTCTTTATCTCTAAGGGAGAAATAATCCGCCGTCGATTTCGACAGTGTTATTGTGATTGTCGCTGGTTCTCGGTTTTCCCCAGAAATGATCAGGCGCTATAACTCTCCACCTCCCCCGATGGAGCCGCTTCCACCCGGGAAAAGGTGCCGGCATTCTTACGTTGGTTCTCGTCATTCATCATGGACATCGACGCGTTTATTACGTTTGTCATGTGGTGCGTGTTGCTGCATTTATCGATTAGGAGACCTGAGGGTAAATTTAAGAAGAAGCAGACCCCTCGTGACGAAGCTTTGCAGATCTTAAAACCGCGGATGGACAAGCCTCCCGTTCCGCAGGTGCGTGTGCGCGCACACTCAAAGACACGGACTCGCCTTCCGAACGGCGATTACCGGCCTTGATAATGCAACGCAAAAAGTTAAGACACTCAAAGACACGAGGTCGACTGAAAACTGCACTCAAAGACGCTTCATCACCTGAAACGGTCAAGACGGAAAGACACCCACCCGGTCACCCTCAAAGACGCCAAAAGATGCTTCGGCATTTTTATCGATCCTCATGGCCACCGACTAAACTCGACACTCAAAGACACTCCTTGGAAACTCAAACACCGACATGCCATCAAAGACGCTGGCTTCGTCGCCTTCCAAACGTAACGCCGAATGACGGTCACATTAACTCATTCGCTACCAACCAATTCTGGACCAAGTCTTAAAAGACGTTTAAAAACGTCTTTGGGAGTGAGTGAGTTAAGAACGAACGGCACAAAGATGCAGAGATGACGAGTGAGTGCGCGCAGAAACTCGACAAGACGGAGGGACTCCAGCACCGCGTCATCAAATGTTGTTGTCGCCCGACGTTTAGCTCAAGCGTGCCGCGGTCCACCCCCCCGACGCGTCTGCCAATCCGGAGACCAACTTCCAGCCCACGAAGAGCGCAGGGAGCAGAGCGCCTCATCGTCCGGCGCCGGTTCCTCCGGCAGGTGCTGACGGCCCCCCGACCGCACGTCCCGCTTCCGGTCCGGCGTCGCACGACTCACGTGAATTTGGAACTCTGGCAGTGTCCCGAGAGCTTCCGGTGGAATCGGAGAACATCCAAACCAGACTGCACCGCAGCGCCAACCGGGAGCACTACACCTACGCCAACGTTCCCTGGAAACTCTACCTGAGGAAAGAGGTGCGTCCGCACGCACACGGGGGTCGTGAAGAACTTTGTTCGTTTGGATGGTCTTTGATGCAATCGCTGTGACGACGTGACGTGACGCGACGACGCGTGATGCTGAGCGATTGTCTGTTTTCCCAGATCTTCTATCCCAAAGACAGCGTCAACAATCCGCTGGTCTTGGACCTCATTTTCAAGCAGGTGATGCGCAATGTGACACCCAACACGCACGCAACAGACTAAAAAGCTCAAAGACGCACCTTGAAAACTCAAAGGCACTTGGTGACATCGAAAATGAAACGCTGCGTGAAATCTGGCGACGCGCTTAATTTGTGCGCTCCTCCGCAGATCGTCAACGACACCCTGTCAGAAGCGTGCGTCCGCATCCGCCGCGATGAAAGGCAGCGGATGAAAGCTCTCTTTGGTAGTCCCCTCTTTGGCGCCTTTTCCACACGCTGGGCCAAATGACACACTGGTCACACTGGTCAGTGCGTGTGTGCGCGTGTGACTCACAGATGAACACGGGTTGCGACGCCGCAACGATCCGGTGGAGGAGCGCGTGAAGAAAAGCGTCGTGACGGCCGCCAAGGACACCTGGGAAATCTACTTCTCCCGACTCTTCCCGGCATCGGTAAGGACGCCCCGGAAAGCAGGAAAAAGATGGACCGGTGCAAAAAAGAAAGAAAGAAAGAAATGACATCGCTGCTCGATGCCACTTGGAAATCACTCCCATTCTTGCTGGTGAACGGCCACTCGAGCGCCGAATAGAAACTCGCCGTTCGGACTCCCACCCAATGAGCCGCGCGCCAATTTGCTTTGTGCTTCGACTCAGCATGACTTCGATTTGTTCTTGATTTTACTTTGGTGCTTTCTGCCGTCTTTATGACCACTTTTTTGGTTCACTGTTTATTGTGTATGTTCAATTGCTCCATGTACACGGTGCAGCCATGGCTGTTTGAAAGTGCTCGAGAAATACAGTTGACTTGACTTGACTTGTGTGTGTGTGTGTGTGTGTGTGTGCGCACAGGGCAGCGTGGGAACCGGCGTGCAGGTGCTGTCGGTGTGGCAAGGCGGCATCAAGCTGCTCAAGACGGTGAAGAGCAGCGCCGCAGAGCCAGACTACTTCAGAGTCCTCAACGCGTACACGTATGCCCCCCCCCCCCCCCCCCCCC
>CAAKHF010006327.1:10201-21651 GCA_901007745.1 Hippocampus kuda | reverse complement strand
GTTGGGGGAAGAGCGGCCTCCTCTCCCCCGCGACTTTCGCAGCATCACTGTGTCCACTGTCTGCTCCTCTTTAGTTCTTATTCTCAACATACTAAACTTTCTTCTTCAGTTTACGTCTTGTCTCACCATCATTGTTATCAAGAAACAAACATGATGTAATGATTCGCGCCAAGAGTCGCGCTTATCTATACACATGGAAAGATTAATAAAGCACACATTCTCAGCTCAGACATAACTCTACAGACAAACTAAAATATTCACCTCACTATCACGCTCAACCAAGTTAAGTGTTTCCAAATTTTTAATTTTAATTGCACATTTCACTTTTCATTCAGCCACAAGTTATCTCTTTAGAATATCAATTCAAGACGTAATTCTTACCTCGATCTCAGCCAACAGACAGAAGACCAATTTGGAGGATAAATGTCCTCTTACCTCGTCAATTGTGGGCGCCCGATGTTCTGTCTGTTGATCGAAACCTCAGTCCGAAATCACGTAGGGGTCACCAAATGTTGGGGGAAAAGCGGCCTCCTCTCCCCCGCGTGTTCGTTGAATTTCGGACGAGGAGAATGTTGGTAATCCAAATAAAGGCTGGAATCGATGAACAGTTTCTTCAAAGCTTTTAATAGCAGAATATTCCGGGCACCCGCATATTACAGACAATGGCTGCGCGTCACGAGTGCAAAGCAGGAAGCACAAGTGTGATATCATAACTTTAGTTTCTCCTGAACTGATTCTCAGCTTGGCGCATTCCAAAGTTTGTGTGTCTTCAGTAGGGAGTATTCCAATTCTAGGTGATGATTGTTACAAGGACGCCAAGCTACACTGCGGGCATGGGAAAGTTATACAGCATGACTGAATATAAGCAGAATACAGACTTCACCCGCTACGTCGTGCTTTGGTTATTGCGGCTTTAGTTTATCATCGAGGTATCGTCACCATAATGTCACCTCTTGCGGGTTTATCTTGCCTTTTTTTTTTTTTGCTTTAGATGCAAAACAGTTTATTTATGAACTTTTATTGATGAGCTTCATGCTGTCAATTTACAGATATGTGTATTCTTGTCACATCTGACCAAGGAAATTACGAAACGCATGGTAATTTCCCAATGAAACTGTCCCAATTCGCCCTCATACTGAATATTCATATCAGGCATTTGCATCTTCCAGTAGGAGGCTTGGATGACAAAATCGTTCCCCAAAACCGACTTACAAGAGTAAATATTGCTAAAGTTTGCCAGTGGATAGTCCTGACAGCTTTGAGGAGTGTCAAAAAAAAAAATCCAACGTCGTTTTCCAAACAAGCTTTGAATAGCGGCAGGGCTCCGTGATGAAGCAGCTT
The DNA here is from genome assembly GCA_901007745.1 of Hippocampus kuda. Classification (NCBI taxonomy): domain Eukaryota; kingdom Metazoa; phylum Chordata; class Actinopteri; order Syngnathiformes; family Syngnathidae; genus Hippocampus; species Hippocampus kuda. The sequence continues at coordinate 20,310 of CAAKHF010006327.1, read as the reverse complement.
GCTTTTCGACACCCAAGAAGAGGGCTTTGATGTTTTTAGTACAAAGGAAGAGGAAGATGAATTCATACTCTATTTATTGTTTTAATTGTTGAGATGTGTTGAACCTCTTAACATGTCATCATCAGCAGCTGTCTCGTTCCCACTTTCTCTCTTTCACTGATAACTGCGCATTCATACTTTAGTATGTTCGCATGTTCCCTGATGAGGCGAAACCTTGCACTTCCAGGTTTCTATGTCTCTAGAAGGAAATTCACTGGTCATGGATCATGTCACCTGCTATAACTGAGGGACCACCGTAATACAAAAATCAGTTTAACCCTTGTGCCCTGCAGGTACACTTCCTGTACACCTGCATGCGTTGTGTCACAAAAACAAATGCATGCCACAGGTTTGAAACCCATGCATGGCATGCATTTGCTTTTGCGACACAACGCATGCAGGTGTACAGGAAGTGTACCTGCAGGGCACAAGGGTTAAATGAGAATACAAAAAAAAAACAAAAACAAGAATACTAATTCCTTATTCACTTTGTGTCATGATTCTGTTTGTGACCAACAGGTGGCACTATAGGGCTCTCCCTGCAGCTGCACACCTGTTGGTCGTTATCTAATTATTGCTTTAAAAGGATTCCCGGCACAACCACTCAGTGTCGGGTCATTGTTTGCTACTTTCCTGCTGTCAGGTTTGTTTCAGTCATGTTTCGGTCACTGTTATGTTTTAGCTTCAGTCATGATTTTTGTTTGATACTTTGGACTTTCTTTGTTTTGGATTTAGTTTTCTCTATGTTTTAATACAATTTGTCAAGTACACCCTGCTCCTCCCTCTTGCCTGCTTTTTGTGGTCCACCACCACCTCGCAACGTGACACTTTGTTGGTTAAGTGTATTGTATGTATATAAGGCATCTTTAGTAATTAAGTCTAACAAAAGCATGTGATCCCAAATAAATATGAAGAGACTGGATAGGACTCGACCACCAAATCATCAGGTAGCGTATTATTTCAAGGCTAGTAACATAGGCATGATGGAATACAACAACAAGAGCAATGAAGCAGTTTAGTTATCGCATCAACACTCTGAAGATGAAGGACATGATTGTACCTGTGCCAGGATGTAACTGCAGGGACAAGTCATTTGAAGGAATTCCCAAAATGGGACAAATTCAAAGGCATACGGGAGAAGAACTTTTTCTGTTGATGGTCGCCCTGATTTCCCCAGGGAGGCTGAAAGTGTGTTCCACCTGGGATGCCTTTATGAAACCCAGGTATAATGCTCGTAAATCTGCACGGCTGCGTAGCATTAAATGATATGGATATGCATCTCAGAGAAAACGAGAGCTGTGTGAATGCTGCGCCGAAGATGAAAAGAGCACACAGGCTTGCTGCTTGCACTTTGGTTGTTTTTCCCAGTTCACTCGAATCAGACCCACATACCTGCAGGGAATTTAGAGTCAAGATTGTGTTTAGATCATCTGCAGCAGCTTACGAGTGTCAAAGGGTGGCATTGATCTTGAAAGATCACAAGATGACAACCGCATGCTGGTTTCATGCATCCATCTGCTCACCTTGTGCAGAGTGGAAGTGGGACTGGCAAGAATCCCTACTGGGTGGATACGCTCTGGACAGATCGCCAGCCAGTCATATGGCTGCCAGATGAAGTCAGTCATTCACCGTCATAGCCACGTTTCGCCGTCTTCATTTAACCTATAGACATGTTTTTTGGAAGCCCCCCCGTGCAACCTCTGTACTGAGAGGTCAGAGTCATGATTAAGACTTTCTTGCTCTGTACTTCTTTCAATAGCCTTCTTACTTCAATAGCCAACATCTTGATTTTTAAACAGCTATAAAAATACTACATAGACAAATGAGAACAAAGTCTCCAATGTATGGCATCACAGCATTTGTAGCTAATGCTAATTTCCTATGCCCGTCCCCGAGAAAGGCTTTAGACCAGGCATGGCCAACTTGCGGTTCGTGAGCCGCATGTGGCTCTTTGGCTGGTTCAATGCGGCTCCCGGGCTCTCACACGACAAGCGTCGAAAACGCCTCGGCAGCGGTGATGCCATTCAAACAAGGCGCCAACTTCACAGAATGTACTCCGTCAGCCTATCATCAATCCCGTTACTTGATTGACATCGAGAGCAACCAATCAGATGACTGCACCACCGCTCCAGCGCAAACAACAGCGCTAAGTGCTAATCAGCCTATCATCAATCCCGTTACTTGATTGACATAGAGGGCAACCAATCAGATGACTGCACCACCGCTCATGCGCAAACAACGGCGCTAAGTGCTAAGCTAGTCAGTGAATTACCTCTGATTTTAAGGCAGTGGTGCCCAATACGTCAATCAGAATCGACCGGGAGCCAGCAAACTGGTCCCAAGTCGACCGCAAGGGGTGGGAGGAGGAAATGCGTGGGGGGAAAAAAAAAGATTTGTTTGTATGTATCTTTAGCGTTCGTTCATTTTCGGCCTGTTCCGACTGTTGCTCATCGTGTTGTGCGTGCATATGTGCGCGAGTGCACTGGTGGGCACCCGCGTGAGTGCGTGCGTGCGAGCGCGCGTATGTGTGTGTGTGTGTGTGTGTGTGTGTGCACGCACGCGCGTGCGCGAGGAAGGGTATGATGTGGCACTTTGCAGTAACTCAGTAAAAATTTGGCTCTTCGTCTCTGACTGGTTGGCCACCCCTGCTTTAGACAAACGCAAAATTTTGTGTAAGATCACATTTGGAGTCTGCGTACTAATAATTAGTAGTTTATTTTAGTCACACCTGCCCAACTGCATGCCACAATGAACAGGTTCAGTGGTTGTGGAAAATGGATCATTGGATGGACCTGTTTTAGATTACCTGTAGTTATCTTTTCAATTGTTTGAACCTGTTTTGGTCCTCTTGGGCTTCCCCTACAGGTTCGAAGTGTCGTGTGGTAAAAACAAAGTCACACTCAGGGTGTGCCATGCTGGATGCCATGTCGTGTGTGCTCATTGTTGAAGGTGTCACTGTAATTCTCAAAAGGAACATCTGTTTTAGTCTCTCTGATAGAAGCCTGTCCTCCCTCTCACTTGCTTCCTATTTCATTAGCAGCACTGCTGTGCCAGTAATGGCCTGTCATAGAGAGACAATGGGCTGCCATGCAGCGGGAATAACCTGGAGCGAACCATGGCAGGCTCGGGACTGGATGAAGACAAAAATAGTTTAACATAGAAAGGAAGCTTTGTATTCGAATTGAAATTCTATGCGAGTTACATTTACACAGCGCTTGTTTCGAGAAGATTATGATAGAAGAGCGGCACTGTTAATTTCCTTCCACCTTGAATTGAGTTACGTAGAAGCAGTACAGCGTAATGAATCGTTAATGAATGAAAAATGAAAATTGTGTGCCATCTGTGTGGTGTGTCTTTTCACAATAGCAGAATATAATCCAATCAATAACATATTTTTTTTCTTAGCTCTTAAATAATGAATGGTAATGGAATAGCCCCATATTTGCCCAAACTGAAACCCATCAGCATGTTAATGAACACATCTTTAAAAAAAAGTTATACATTTACAGAAAGAAAAGTAAATTATACTTTACAGTAGTCTTGTGGCCCCCCGGATGAAAAAACTGCTAATGTCTTTCGTTTACAATGCAACTGTCGATCAAGGGTCCATATCGGGTTATCATTTGTAATGCTTTAGGTTAAACCAGGGGTGTCAAACTCATTTCACATTGTGGGCCACATATGGCTTCGGTAGATGTCAAGTGGGCTGGACCATTAAAATTATACCATACTCTGCTATAAATAACCGAAATAATATGCCTTTCCTTTGTTTTACGGGCCGTATGTTTCACACCCAGGGTTAAGCACATTTATATGGACGGCCCCTTTAAATACATTGTATGTATAACTCAAGAAAAAGTACAAACGGGCCAATGAACAGAGCTTTAAAATGCTCTATTTTGAATTCATTTCATGAAAACAAGATACAGTGCACAGTAATAAAAAAATGTCAGGCTCCAAAATAGGGTTGATGAGCAGATGAAGAGAGATATTTTGCACCGGTGCATTTGAACACTGATTTGGCACACTTGACAGAGTCGAGTTTTCGTCGATTTAACTAAGCACCTCCCATCATATGCAAACACATGGACAAAAAGTGATGCCGCCTTTCTGTTCATGAAGGAAAAAAAAAACAATGAGACAAAACTAGAGCTTTTTTTTTTTTTTTTTTTTGCGAGCCACATCAGTGCTATATTTTGTTGTAAAAGTGACAGTCCTGTGAAACATGGATCCGTATACTGCTGTTGTTTAACCTTAGGACAATTCCATAGAATCATTTTGACAAGTAGCTTTTATACTGAGTGGATGTGCAGTCGGCCAATTATTTTAGAAACCCTGGTGGGGGCAAAATCCATCTCAGTGCTGTCTCTATACCCCTAACACTACTCTGCTTTGTTGTTGATTACACATGAAAGAGACTGCCCAGTCAGTTATGCCCTAAGAGACTACAGCAGAATAATGAGGTAAATGTGTTACAAACAACCCCTTCTTGCCTCTTATGAAAAAAACATTGGTACGAAGCAAATGTTTAACAAGCCTCCTCGCTCTCTGACTGGAGAGAAATCAGGTGGAAAGGCAATTTGCATTAGGAGGAGCGTAAAGAGGTGTAATTTGCAGTTCGTAGATGTTGGCAAGGTCATTGTTTTGCATGCTTTATGATGCTCGTTATATGTTCCTAAGTCTCCAAAGAGAGACTTGGTGGGGGGGGTGTCAAAAAATGCATTAATGCTAATAAAAAGTCATACATGCAATTAGCTTCATTTCTCTTTGAGACAGTGTTTTTTTTCTTTTTGGCTTTGAAGGGAGTTATTCAGTGTGGAGCAGGCTTTCGCCTAATACCATGTGGACTTTGCATGTTGTCAACCTATTTGGGTTTTCACTTAACATTGGTGACGCCAGATGGTGATTTTGCAAGTTTCAGGGTTGAGAAGCCGCACTCATACCTAGCACTACTCATCGGCAAAATAAGATAAGATAAGATAAGATAAGAAAACCTTTATTAGTCTCACAATGGAGAAATTCCCAATTCACAGCAGCAAAGTTATGAAAGGAAGAAGTAGAACAACAAAATATAGGGGCTGCTGGAAAGGCAGCCACTCACGCGGCGCCATTTTGAAGTCAAAAATAACACAACACAACACATAGGACAAAAGACAGTCGTGCAATCTTCACCACTTTTCTGCATACACTTTGTTAAATAAATCTCAGACTTTCATGTGTTCATAGCAAAACTATTGAATTCAATATTAGACCAAGGGTGTAGAATTCTTCAATCGTAGTAATAGTCTGTTTATATTGCCCGAAGTGAAAATGTGTTGTGCTTTGTTTTTGTACAGGACTATAGAATGTACAGTGCGTAAAATTGCGTATATGTACTGTAAGTTAATGAAACCACTGATCTCTAATGTTAATCGCTGTATTATCCAGCTATCCATTTTCTCATCTGCTTATCCTCAATCACAATTCAGTGTTCCATTAACCTGCTACACGCGCTTTTTGGAACGTAGGATTAAAACCCACACAGGCATGGGTAGAATATGCAAATTCCACACAGGAAGGCCGGAGACGTTGTTTAATTATTATGACTAGATAGTTGAGCAGGGCATGGTTTCAGCTGACATGCCTCACAGTGTATCGGAGCAGAATTCAAGTTTGGTAGTGTTGTCAACAACATTGTTCTCTGTGGTTTGTCAAATTTACATGGCATGTTTAGTTTCACTTTACAGGGACTACAGATGCACTCATGTTTGCAGATTACTATCGATATGGTCTGCTTGTCCAAGTTGGCTCGCTCTGAGCAACAAATCAGAGGGCATAGAAATGCAGAATTTTATTGTGGGCTGCCTATCTTACTCTCGTTAGCCAATTTTACAGGAAGTCTGATTGGCTAAAGGCATCTTGCTAATCTAGATAAATTATATCAGACAACACTATTGACATTTAAGGTCCTGGTAAGATTATTGGATTGGATTGGATTGGATTAAACTTTATTGTCAAATGTACTGTATGTGAAACATACAGCACAGATGCGGGTGTCCGCGCCACCATCAAAAGAAAAGTTAACAAAAAATGACAAAATAATACAAAACAACACATGAGACACAGACAATCGTGCACTCTTAACCACTTTCCTGTATACACTTTGTTGTCTGAAGCAGTGGTTTCTTTCTGACTTCCGGGTTGAGTGAACGCTGGCGCGTTTTGGCTGCCGCTGCTCAACCCGTATTGTTTTGTGTTTTTTGTGATTGTAAAGTGTCCTTGGGTGTCTTGAAAGGCGCTCATAAATAAAATGTATTATTATTTTTATTATGGGCGGCCCGGTAGTCCAGTGGTTAGCACGTCGACTTCACAGTGCAGAGGTACCGGGTTCGATTCCAGCTCCGGCCTCCCTGTGTGGAGTTTGCATGTTCTCCCCGGGCCTGCGTGGGTTTTCTCCGGGTGCTCCGGTTTCCTCCCACATTCCAAAAACATGCATGGCAGGCTGATTGAACACTCTAAATTGTCCCTAGGTGTGAGTGCGGGCGTGCATGGTTGTTCGTCTCTGTGTGCCCTGCGATTGGCTGGCAACCGGTTCAGGGTGTCCCCCGCCTACTGCCCGAAGACAGCTGGGATAGGCTCCAGCACCCCCCGCGACCCTAATGAGGATGAAGCGGTTCGGAAGATGAATGAATGAATGAATGATTATTTTTATTATTATAGATGAAAGAGGAGCATAGCAACATATAGAGATCAAATTATGATTGGACAAAAAAAAATACACACACAAGATGACAGAATGAAGGGAATACTGTAGACTGGTTGGAATACCTGAATACAATTTAATGGATCAAATATTGGGTTGTAAATGTAGGCAAGTTCCTCTGACAGCGTTTAGGTCAGCAGAGAAGTCTTTGCTGGCCGAGACGGCTCACCACTGACATTACATTGCGTTGATGAACAATGGTGATGACTAATCAAGTGATCCGTACGTTGACGCCACTTGAGTGTGTTAGCCATTTGAGTGTCCATTCAAGCAGTGAGTGCAATGAAGACGTGGATTGTTGTGGGTACCTCCCTGCCTTGTTCCTGAAAAGCTGACTGTGGCAATGGAGGGGCTTTCAACTGACAGCGGAATAGCACAACCGTTTGATGCAGCTGCAGAAGCTTGTCATCTAGGCAAGACTTTCGTCAGACCCTTTTTGAATAATTTAACTCCACTCAACCCAGACAGCTTCACAGCACACGTTGCTTATTTTAGGGAGCAGGTGTGATGGTGAATATACGAAGCGGAGCTGAATCTCAGGACACCTTTTGTAGAATGGAGATTCCATGTACAATGACACAATGAGACTATTAGAGAGCAACTATCCCTGTCATTTAAAACACATTCAAAGTATTACACTGTCATTTTAAAATTTTATCAAATCAGCTGTTTGGTCTAAGTTGCAAAATTTATTGTAGTTCCCTTTTTTTTTTAACAGTCGCTAAAAGGGTTGGAAAAGTTGCAGCGTTTGCAACACTGTTAGTTATTAAGTTTATGTATGAATCAGTAGTGCTACTGGCATTGGAGATTCTCCCAATCGCCCATCCTCCCCCCCGCGCCCCTCCGCACACGCACACACACCCCCATTTCTCTGCGTAGTCCAAGTTTACATGCTATTAAAATTTTGGCCAAGTCAAAGTACATCTTGACACACATCCGCCTCACAGTTCCGAGGTCGAACTCCATCCAGGAAGGCCGGAGCTGCATTCAAACCCGGTACCTCTGCACTGTGAGGTCAATGCGCTAACCACTCGACCACTGGGCTGCCCTACATATATATCCACAAGTTATATTAAAAATGTTCATCCAAAGATGTATTTGGTTGAAATATGCCTGGTGAACTACATTACAATTGGATTCAGAATTCAAAAGCAATTCAGATTTGCTTTGGTGTAACAACACTTTTTGTAGCTGTTCCGCTTCTTTTGAACAGGTCGGTTAGTACATTGACGCAGATTACCGGTACACATACAAGCAGTGAAATATTGCACCAGGCCTCGAACATGCTCTTATGATTAAAATGAAACACAAAGAGAAACTTCCGAACCGCTTCATCCTCATTAGGGTCGCGGCGGGTGCTGGAGCGCCTATCCCAACTGTCTCCGGGCAGTAGGCGGGGGACACCCTGAATCGGTCGCCAGCCAATCGCAGGGCACACAGAGGGGATCAAAGAACTGGCGGGATATGAGAAATTCAATTTTCCCAAGTCCCTATGAGCAATTATTCTAATTACATAGTGTCGTGAGAGAAGGGAAGCTGGAAGTTGGAATGTCAGAGAAGCACAGTGGAAAGGAGATGAACCTCGCCAGCGGAAATGATCCGTTGTTTGGCGAGCGCTCGAATAAGAATGGAGAAAAGAGGATGGTGACAGGAAGGCAGAAAGCTTTTAAGGACCAATGTAAATGTAAAAAGGTGGAATCAGCTCCATGCTCATTTCCCTGGTTTCTTTTTTTGCAGACCTGGCAATTTAACTAGGCGCGCTGTCGATGGCATGAGCTCCCCCAACTCTCATTTTGCCCTATCCCCATTGTGAACAGTAGAAGCAAAGATTGCCACTTGCTTTTTATTTTCAAAAATACATTGTTAAAAGACCATAAAAGCTGCGGCACAGTTTTAACCCTCCCATTTCACCCCATTCAATGTTTCATGTCGCTGAAGTTATGAGTGTTATTTTTTTTTGCTTTGAACTGGTAAACATAAAATTGGCCTGATGATATTTTTAATGTCTTATACACATGCTGTGCGCTTTGGTGTTCTTTTGGTTCAATTTGACCCTCTATGCTGTTTCAGCTCCATAAAAAAAAAACAAAACAAAAACAAAGAAAATTAAACATACATATCAGCATTTTACAGACCTTTTTCTGGTTGTTTTGGAGGATACTGAGGTCACTGTACCGGACAATTTTATAGTCTTCAAAAAACTTTGGCACCGTGACTTAAAATAAACAAATGTAGTTGTGTGAGAACTATTACCGGTAATTGTTCAAAATTGCATGACCGATTCAAAAACTTTTGAATTTGTTGATTCTTGAGATTCCTAATGCACTTTCAAAATTGACAATGAGTTCGAGTTCGAAGGAAAGAGTTCGATTCATGAGGCTGCCGTAACCTCTTTTGACAACCAAAGTGAGATCGAGGACTTTTCTGATCATAAGACATCCTACTCTTCGTTTTGAGTAGCTATTACTTACTGCTGCTCATGTCAGACAAGTGTTTCCCGATTGGCTGCGTCGTCAGCGCAGTCCAAGACATAAAATCAGAATTTGAGCTCTTCATAACGACAAAAGATAAATTCAGAGGGGACGCACATGTACGGGGACAGTTGCGAGTGACTTGAATGTGACCCATTTGCAGGCCTACATTGGGTTGCCTTTTTGGCAGGAGTGCACAAGCGAAAGGTCGAAATGACAGCCAGCCTTTGGGCTGCTGACACTAGAAGCGCAATCATTCTACCCATATCTCTCAACACATAATGTGTTTTTACCTTTATCGTACGCTTTGATGACAGATAAACTGCACTGGGGAAAATATCTCACATAGAGCTGCACTTAGATTTGCGTTTCTTGATACAATGCACAAAAAATTACGTTTTTCACAAGATTATTTGTTCCTATGTAATATTCTGTTTTTATAGTTTTACATTTAAAATCCTTTGGGTTTTTTTTTTGTATTTTAATGCATCCTGCAATTATTGATCACAAACAAATGTTTTAGATTGTGCAAGTTTGCTCATGTGATAAAAAAATAAATAAATAATTACAATATGATAACGTGTACTGAACTGGTGGCGGGTGTTGTCTGCCTTTCGCCCCGAATGATTGAAGACCAAGCATGCAAGCTTCAATTGCGCGTTTTAAAACGGAGCTATGTTTATGTGCTGCATCACAAGGTTGGCACGTAGGCCGAGCTGCCAAAATTTTTTGCCTGTCCCAGACATCAATTTGGCATGGGTGCTACCGCTACCGCTGGATTATCAGCATCACATTTACTTTCCATCTGTGTAGTTTCGACAGAATGGTTAAAAAAAAAAAAAAAGAAAGCAGCAGAA
>CAAKHF010006320.1:6680-27303 GCA_901007745.1 Hippocampus kuda | reverse complement strand
TTCTGCTCAGTTTTTAAACATTGTTTTAAACAATGCTCAATCATACTTCACATGCAGACATAAATACATATACATACAGTACATAAATATACTGGACACATATATATGTACCTGTATACACATACACATTCATATACACATACACATTCATATATTCATATATATATATATATATATATATATATATATATATATATATATATATATATATATATATATATATATATATATATACACACACACACACACACACACACACACACACACACACACACACACACACACACACACATACATACTGGCGCGCACGCACGCACGCACACTTTAATACACTTTGGACCAGTGGTTCTGAAGCTTGTTAGAGGTACCGAACCCAACCAATTCATATGCACGTTCACCGAACCCTTCATTACTAAAAAAATAAAAATCTGATTCAAGAAGTGTTTCTTCAGTTTTGCTGGTGCGAGACTCGAGTTGCTCAACTTGGCATGGCAAATCATGCAGATTGGATACAGACTGGATGCTCCTTAAGTAATTGATATTAAATTAGACTCATTTAATTACTGTTGTACTGCGATAAGAAAAAATGTTTGCAACCACGAAAACTGTTGCCGAATGTCTGAGACCGTTTGCGAACTTATATGAACCCTGATGAATACTCAACATTCACTATGTCCGAAACACTCGCAAACCTTTGCCGCACGGTGGGATATGGATTGAAAGGCTGACAAAGAGTAGCGAAACAAGCAACACATCAAGCAAGAAGAGAGATCGCTAAGCTAATGTGAAAGAGTGCTTCTGTGTACAGGACACTTCTCAGAAATGTGAACTGCACTAAGGCGGAGAGCAACCGGCTATGAAAGGCAAATTATCAGGCTCAGAAAATGTCTAGAGAGAGAATAACAGCTACACAGTAACCACACACCCTCAAACCTGAAGTGAATCACAATAAATTACAATAAAAATATTCCAAACCTGCCCGAACTGCACTGAAATAATCTAAATCCCAAAAAACAATGGCAGAACCTTTACACTCGAATTGTGATCTTGCTGATCCAGACTCAATCCAAAATCCAATGGTGGTCGAACTAGCGACTTTTAAAATCCTATGCAAATAATGCAAATAATCCAACGGTGACTTTGCTTTGTACAAAGTCGAGAGGATAATATGAGGCCTAAGATCAAGTAACAGGTAGTTCCCTCCGGGATAGATCTCGACCAGTGTTTTTCAAACACTGTGCCGCGGTACACTGGTATTGTCAGGTACTCTTCCATACCGGCAGGTAGCAGCAGCAGTTAGCTAATTGCCTTGTGCTTCAGGACAGGCGAAGTTTCTGGCGCGAGGCAATACAGCGAACGCCATCTTTCATTTGGATTTCCTTTTACCGGAGATGTAACGGCACCAATGACTCCATTGTGCTTGGTATGTGGCGAAAAGCTCTCCAACAGCGCTACGGTCCCAAGAAAGCTTAAATTCGAGCTCCAAAAAAAACAACCTTCACTTCCAAGCAAAAATGTGGAGTATTTTGTTCGCCTGTGTGAACACAGAGAAACAAGCAACGTTCACGAGCCCTGTAAGCAAGTTAACATGTCGCTGAACTTGTGGCTAAAAAAAAAAAAAGTCCCAGTGGCAATGTAAATGAGACATTCTGACCCAAAGCGGCTAAAGAAATAGCCTGACTGCTGTCAAAACTAATAACAGAGAAAGACAGAGCTGTGGAGGAAGAGCTTCGTGTGTCTTTCATCGATTGCTGCCAGGATCAGATCCGTGTTCATCCAAGCCATTTATCACACCGAGTGAGAATAAATATGAAAGATTATAAAATATTTGATTGATGTTTATTTGATTCCCATCCAAGGTGTTAAAACGTTATTCTTCAATGTTAAAAAAAACACTTAATAACAATATAACACTTTCATTGTTGCAATAAGCTTTTTTTTCCCCATTTTCAGCGAGTGGTGCGCCGCGGGATTTTTTCAATGAAAGAAATGTGCCTCGGCTCGAAAAAGATTGGAAACCACTGATCGAGTCAGTGATTGTCTGGACATCTCGCTACTTAGTTGTCAGAGGACGATCACAGTGGGGGGGCTTCCCTCAGATAGACGAGACAGATGATCAAATTGGTCTTTGCTTATCAGGGAGGTGACAAGGCCTCTGCGACTGCACACCAGGCCTACACATTTTTACCATATAACCAGACATGCAGATAGCATAAACCAAAGACAAAAAAAAATAAAAAAAACATTTCCTAAGTGCAACAATTGTTGCAGGTTGTATGAAGGAAGGATAGCACAAATTAGGTATCAATGTAATAGAGTGGCTGTACCTTTAAGCTGGACTCGTGGTCTGTGTTCACTTTAAACATAAGTCCCAGTCGCAGGTGAATCTCTTTAGCTCGGGAGAAACTGGGATCAATGTAGAGCACCTCCTGAAATGCCTTGATTGCCCTGCAAAAAATGAAGCGTGTTGATTATCAACTGGTAAATATGTTGCAGGATCACCAAAGAGATATGCAAACAATATGCTTCGCATTCGAGATGCAACAATTGATCGATGATGCGGTAACTAATTCACTATCAAAATTATGAAAAGTATTTTATAAGACAATTAAGTAATAGCTCAGAGATAGTGTTTAACTTCAAACGTCCAAATCTTTCAGTGCCAAAATTTCAGTATTCTTGGATTTCTGCAGCGCTCCATGAAAGCAGACTTTTTATCTTTTTACATTAAAAAAATTAATTAAGTCTGCTAAGCAAAGCAAAATTGGGATAAATTAGAATAATAACAGAGTTGACATCCTGTAGAAATTCACTCTTAGAACATTTTACCTTAAATACTAATCACGCTAAAATCAACGCACTGGAATTGCACATCTTAATATTTGTACCTCAAAGAATCATTCACCAAATTATATCTACTTAGCACTGACATTTCAACAATGCACAGGGTTTTTTTTTCTAGTCTTTTTTTTTGTAATGCTGTTTAGCTCCTTCGGGGTTGCTAATTATTTGAGATCTCAAAATTCCATACTTTTTCTGGACTCTAATTTCCAGACTGTGGTGCAGAGGTTTCTGTGGTGATACTTTTGTACAAGCTGTCGGAGATTGGACCGCGATCTTTTTCTTCTTTGGAAATGTGCAGCCAGAGAGTTATTTGTGTTCATTGTACATTTACGTAAATGTATTGTGTACGTCAGTTTATTTTTATTTTGTTTTGCGGTATTGTAGTTATAACAGTTCAATGGTGGAATTGATGACGTCTGTAAAGACAAGAGCCATAAAATTCATCTTTGACAAAAGACCGACGGTGTTGTGGTATATATCCCAGAAAGGAGTGACAGAAATAATTTGGGGCACGAGTAAAGAGTTGTATATCATTCTCAAATATTATATCAGAGTTATATGCCATCAACTCAGCAAATAATTTCTAGAAGATTAAGGATAGGTAATATTTGAAATAATCTATTTATAGACGTTCATGTGGCGCTCCTACGGGAATGTGTAACTTCATCGGCAAAGATGTTTTTACCGTAAGTCGAAATTGTTTTTTTCCCCCCATGATTGTCGTGCAATGACAGAGGAATACTGCAATTCAAATTCAATCCATTGTTATTTTGTTAGTTTGGCTATTGTGTATAATTTAGAACATGTTATTTTGATAATTGTCATAAAAATACTGTTGACGGTCATCTGTAATTTTGATTATAGAACTCTGATTATTATAGAAAAATGTTGTTGATTAACAAATGTATTTAGTGTCAATTGCATAGACCATTTGGGGGGAAATGAAGAAATACTACACATGCCGAATGATTTTGAACACAGTTTAGGCATTAAGACCTCATGATGTCAGCACTGTCTGTCTGGATAAGAGACTGGATTTAAGGTCCAAATCCCTGAGGTGAGAGGCTTATAACAATGCCATGACATGCTGATGTATATGAAAAGTGGGAGATTGATCAACAAGCCGGCAGCCATTTTACACACTGAAGACTCATTTACAAAGAGATCCGGCATATATCTTCCTGTACTAAGTATGCATATTTTTGCTATTTACGGGACGCCCCAGTCCCTGTACCTCACGAATCATGGCTGATTGGCTGTTCTCTAAGTCCTGAGCAACTGTGATGTCATTTTCAGTCAACAGCAAGTAGCAAAATGGCCATCACCAAAGATGGCAAAAATGGGTGCATTTTGCTGCTCAATTAAAATTCCACAGATGCAATATAAATCAGAAAATAGTGTTGAGACAAGTAGAGGCACATAAAAAATATTACTGTAAAGAAAATGTTGGGGTTGACTTCCTCTTTAGAATGTGCACTGCAAATTACTCGTCGTGTTTTTTCCATCACAGTTTGTGCAAGTCAATTTCACTCCAGTAGTTTCATTTTCTCATCCTCTCAGATTTTAAACAGGCTGAGACCTCCTTTTGTTGCTGCACCCAGCCACAATGCATATTTGTGTAAATGCTCAAAATTAATTCCAAAACAACAGAATGTGGACAAAATAAGCCACGAACCAAAGAGCAAAATTCTGCCATTGTCCCTTCACTGCCATCTTCAGGTTCCTGAGGCAATGAAGCAGTTATTAATACTATTAATCTAATTTTTGGGCACTCTGAAATGGGCCGAAAGCCGTCACAAAAACAAAAACCGTCCATAAATCACTTCTGAGTTTTTCACGGGGTGAATTTTAAAGCTTACACCATTTTTATAGGGCATGCAACCTTTGAACATGAGTGCCAATCCCAATCAAGGGTCCCTTTAAAATGACCAAATCTAACTTTTGTCACAGCAATGGTCCTGAAGGTTTAAAAAAAAGTAAAAGAAAGCTGTATTTCTGGCGTGTTTCATCTATTATTCTCACACTAACAAAACACACACTAAAGGAGAAACGTACTGCAGCTTACAGATAAACCTCCTTGCATTTGTCGCTGTAACAACAACAACGGCATGTTAGCTCGAAACCCTTCTTAGGCAACTCGCCCGTGCGCACGCAGGCGCACACACACGCAGGCGCACACACACGCACACGCACACACACACACACACACACTTTGAACTCATTGCTCCCATTCCCTCCACCTCCTCTTCACTGACCCTCCCTCTCTTCCATCGCTTTGCTCCGCTATCGCCCTCTCCTCCCACGCTGGCAGGGCCTGAAGAGAATGCTTGGGAAAGCTCAGTGGTGTCACCAAGTGCGAGACAAGACTGCAGCTAAAAGAGGAACGAGGGTTATGGTCACATTCAAGATTCAGCTCCAGCTTTCTGATATTTGTCAGTCATTCACTGCATGGGATGAATTGCACAATTACAAAAAGAAGACCGCTTATCTCCAGAACTGTGAAATTCAACTCTCACATTCACACAATCCAAACATGCAAACAGTAACGTCGCCATTGCTACTGTTACCGTCCTAGTAATTACTGCAATAACATCCCGTCGCCTCAACTTGGTCTTCACAGAGCAGTGAGGCGCAACAATAGCCCCTTTTACATAGCCTTTTCAAGGACACACAATGATGTAGTGGGGTGGAGACGGCAAGCATTCCACTAATATTCTACCATCAGATGAAGTATTAGAGCTGTAAGAGAGCTGGGATGGTACCCATGTACATGGTAAATTCATGGGATGGCAGGAAAGGGCTGGGAAGATTCAATATCACTCATTGCTCTCGCCACGTGTCGCTGTCTGAAAAACAGGGATGGCCCCAATCTTTTTTTTTTTTTTTTTTGCACTGAGCCTGAGTAAGTTACTTGAGTATAGACTGATAGAGTCCCGATCAGATGCCACAGCAATGCATTTCAGGAGAAATAAACCCAAAATATTAAAAACCTGTTCTATTTTAAAAGTGCAGGTATTCTTTATCTGATGTTTTCAAATGTAATGTAATAAGTATTTATCCTAAAAACGTATACATTTAGAACATTGCATCTACTCACAGACGCTGACATGTTTCGGTCTTCACTTTCGCGAAATTCGTGAAAATGTGATGCGAATCAGCCAGTCCCTGTTCATTTTATTTTCGAAGAAAACCAGAGAACCAGTAAATATTCATCAAATATCCACATGCTGTCCTCAGTTACGTCTTTCCTCTATATAAGCAGCGTGTCGGCACAACAGTCAGTCAGTCAGTCAGTCAAGCGGACCCCTCATCATCAAAGTCACACAACAGTATTCACAGATTTTGCAACTAAAGTGAATACACAAGGCAACCCAAATTATTGGGCGCTTCATCCATTTTGGAGAAAATGTAAGACTTCAGTGCGCCTTTTGGTCGTGAAAATATGGTACCTTACATTTCCATCACATACTGACTGCTCCAACGTCAACATAACACAATCCTGAGATCATGTTCAATCACTAATTTCCATTCATCCATTATCTGACCGCGTATCCTTAACACACAAAAAATATTGCAAATGAATCATGCTGTCATTGATTTAAATTAATTAATTAATAGTAAAACAGTCCCTGCTCACCTGCGTTAACAGCTAGTGGCTAGCAGCCGACGGGACTACTTTTCAAAGGTGGGTTAATCAGAGAAAATGAATGTGCCCTCTAACCGTTGACGAGACACAGTCCCAGTAGGTTTCCAGCCAATAAAAAGTGTCACTTTTTTCTTGTTTTCGAAAATCATTGAAATTACGGCCCGAAACCGAAAATGTACCGTAATTTGGAGTAATTTTCCTCAGAAGATTTTCGGGCCCATTAGGCCATCATTAATTAATGCCGAACCCTGCCAACATGTTCTCCATAACTTTGACACTAATATGATTGTGTACATGCTAATTTCTTTGTGGCAAGCAATTTATTTCATCACGTTGAAACTGGCTAACGCGTTGCTTCAAAAGATGCTGATTGACCCGACCAGACATATTCATATTGCAAGATTTATTTGCAGGATTACACCCCCGCACTGGCGAAAATCCACTTGTTCACAGGTTCATATAGAAAAGGAAAAACATTAGTTCGTACTTACCACTGAAATGCATTGTAATGGAAGTAGACCAAGCCGAGCCCGTATAAAAAGGCAGCATTCTGGGGGGAATACAAACAAAACTTTCTTTTAATTTAAATTAGTGCCATTTGGTTTCACTTGAAACAAAAAGCATAAAAGTGAGCATTCGTGGTGACAGTAATAATTCAGCCACACCGGGGTTCTAGATGTCCAGGACAAGGACTGATTTACAGTTGTGAGTTGGGACACACCACTTAAGAGATTTAAAAGAATCAATGTCATGTCGAGTATTTTTAACGAGCAAGAAGTAGGAACTGAGTGTAACTGCCCGAGGGAGAATCTGTGCTTCCTCTAAAACCTTCACCATCCCTGGCCCAGGTGGCAGCTTGTGCTGCGTTATGTCCATAATGCAAGCGGAGTCCGCGCTCATGAAAAAAAAAATAAAATACTGGCATATTGCCTTGAGCTCGTCAGTTGTTCTGGACACTCACCTTCCAATAGTCTGGCTGTAAACTGAAGTACCGCTGGTATGCAGATAATGCTGAGAAAAAAAGACAGATGCAACTTCACAATGGTCAATGGAAAGAAAAGCAGGTTGTCCAAAACATTACACAAAAAAACAAACCTTTTGGATAGTCCTCCAACAGGAGGTGGAAATGGCCAAGTTGACAAAAAATATCAGGATCTACTTTCCCTTCAGCTTTCGGGATGAGGTTGTTATAGCAGCTAACAGCCTGGATAGGAGAAAAAGCATTTTTCGTGTTAGTGGACCAAACTACAATTGTGACCAAGAATTTAGACTGACGGTCATAATAGTGACGCAATTTCAACTACGTATGTCAGCAAACTGTGCACCACGTCTCACCACCATTCTACCATAATACAATGGTGCCTTGAGATACAGTGCCGTGAAAAAGTATTTGCCTCCTCTATCAGACGCAAGGGGCTCACATCAAACCAAATTTAATATTACACAGAAACAATCCAAGGAAATACAAAATGCCGTTTTCAAATGACAATTTATTAAAGCACAAAAAAAATTAACCTTTCAAACCCTAAAATTTAATTGCCCCCCTTGTTAAATCTCAAAGTCACTGTGACTAACAAATTTGGGAAAGGTGAGTTCAATTTCACAAGCCACACCCAAACCTGATGACCACCATACTTGTTGAATCAAAAAATCATGTAGATTGAATGTGTCCGAGAACGTAAAGTAGGCTACAAGATCACAATAACCAATGCATCATGCCACAATCCCAAAAAAAATTCAAGAAAAAAAGTGACTAAAATCCATCAGTCTGGAAAAGGTTACAAAGCCATTTCCAAGGCCTTGGGACTCCAGCCAGCCATTAACACAGCCATTATCCACAAACGGAGAAAAGTGGTAATAGCTGCAAACCTTGCCAGGAGTGGACGACCAACTAAAATTACTCCAATACCCTTTCCCACTGCAATTAGCGGGTAGTAGTGATCCGTGGCAACACGCAACCAATTGGCATATTGTCCCTTTCCCATTGACCAACAGAAGGCGATTCTGCGCCCCCCCCCACCCCTTTCCATCACTTTGCGTCTGGTTACATCACCACGCTGTGATTGCGTCGATGATAGTGCGACAGATTTCTTGATGGTAAACAAAGCAGCATGGAAGCGAGTGTTCTTTCTTTTATCATGCTTTTTACCGTCCTCAAAATGGTCGAAAAGCAGTGGAGGACCAACTCTTTGCTACTAATGAGACAACAGCTTTATGGACGATCTCTTAGCTTTGTTGTGGGGGCGTGCTATATACGAGGCCGATGGCGCGCCATGTTATAACTCATCATGTCCCGCCCTATGTCATCACGTAATTACCGGGAAGTCCCGTGTTAGGCTTTCACACTGCAAGCGGAGGCGATCCGAGGCGATCACAACCTGCCTCTGATGGCGTGCTGGTGGACATGGATCGGCACGGATCGGCACTGACCAGTGAGCCTTTCCCACTGCCCAAAAAAGCGTGTTTACCCGTGTTATTGCGGCAGTGGTAAAGGGGTACAGTACATGAGTGCAACACCCACTCATCCAGAAGGTCACAAAAGAATCGACAACATCTCAAGACCTGCGGCCTGTGCAATACTGCCTGATGAAACTCAGGTCAGTTAAAGTGAGTGTCCATGACTCTACCAATCAGAAAAACATTCGCCAAAAATGGCATCCAAGAGAGAGTTCCCAGTTGAAAACCCCTGCTGTCAGCAAAGAATACAAAGGCTTGCCTCACATTTGCCAAACATTTTGATGATCCACAAGACTTTTGGAGAAACGTTCTGTGGACTGACGAGACAAAAATTGAGCTTTTTGGACGGTGTACGGCCCGTTCTCCTGGCATAAACATGGGACAGCATTTGATAAAAAGAACATTATGCCAACAGTGAGGCATGGTGGTGGCAGTGTGATCACTCATCTTCCTTGTTGATGTACTTTTAATTTTTTGGTCACTACTCCCAGCTGACGTACGGGACGCGAAAAATATCTTTTCTTGTTTAGCGATGTGTTTAGCATTATTTTGTATCAATTCCTCTCCATACTTTTATTGAACAGGCTGCTATTTTGTTGTCAATGTTGGATACACTCCACACACTAGTGTATCACTAACCCGTACTAACACGGGTCCAGTGAAACCTCTGTGAAGTCACCCAATCACTTAAATCCTTTCTTTCACGATAGGTTAACTTAGTAATTAGCATGGCTTCTGCATCTTTCCTCTGTCAATTACTGCTAGTAATCCCTTCATGAGAATGATACTTGTAAGAATGTATCTTAGTTGCTGCCATGAAGTCTGTCTCCTACCTGGTGGCAGTTGTGTGACATAAGAATGTAAGTGAAAGCTTTTGCTCATCGAATCAAGCGCCATCTGTCGCTCTTACAGCTTGCACTTTGCTGAAAGTGCCAAGGCGCGTGTCAAAGGCACGATATGATTTCTTGTTTCAGGACAGACAATTTTCTATCGTCTGTCCCGAGGTCAGGTATGAAATCAGGCATCAGCCAGAATGTGCATCCTTTTCAGATCAGGCATCACGGTCTGAAAGGCAGGTTTGCATCATATTACGTATTTTGGGGGAAATGAGTCATGACTTTTGGACTCTGTTACACCAGTTAGCCACGACACCGCATCACCCACAATGCTTCTGTTTACTTGATGGATAAACTGGATTACCACAAGTGCACATGTGCTTCACAGACATACAACTAGAGGGAGAGGCGGAAGACAAGGAGGTTTCGAGAGAAAAACAAATAAATAAATACATACATAAATAACTTAGGCAAGACTATTAAATTAATTGTAGATGATTGTGATCATCAACATAGTCTTGACTAGTCGACGTAGTCTTGGCAGCTCTACTTGAGTATCATCAACGTTTGTTAATAGTGTTTTATTAGTCGTGTATTTGTGCCTTTGGATCTCTAGAAAGTCATCAGCAGGGTCACCAACATTTTTGAAACTGAAAGCTACTAATTGGGTACTGATCAATGTGAAAGGTTAAAGGTTTGATACGCACTTCTGAAATAAGTTTGATGAACTACCGTTAATCGTGTGTTATATTATTAATAATTCATGATATTCAATTATGTGAAGACACTGATCATGTTAATGATATCCCACGATAATTTGGAACACACAAATATCAATAGGCAATACTGTATTTCTAGAAATCTCTGCCAGTGTTTACATTCTCAAACAATCACTTCAACACCATTCTAGAATATGTCCCATCGCTGGTAAGCTATTTTTAGAACAGTCAAGCAGGCTACTCCTGATTCTTGACGGCTACCTGGTGCCCGCGGGCACCACCCTGGTGACCTCTGCTCCATAGTATATAAAACAATTTATTTGTAGTTGTGGCGCTTATTTTTTCAACATCATCCCTCCTCATTCTGCCTCGAGCCCTTGTTCAAATAAACCAGTCTGGGAAAACTAAAGCTGTGTTAACAAATGACTCACTGGTACTTCTGAAGTCCCGTGCAGCGGCGCCGTATTACCTCCTACGTCGTGCAGCAGAGGCTTGAACTCTTAAATTGACAGTAACCAGACCAACATTAATGTATTTCAGGCGCCTTTCAAGATCTACCTAATTTGCCAATATCAGATCGATACAAGTGACATTTTTCCCCAATGTCGGTCTAATATTTATCGTGCAATCCTATAAGTGACTGTATTTTTTTTTTTTTACAATGCACATTTTCAGCCTGCAGTACTTTTCAGTGCACGTTATGAAGCCTTAACCAAGAGTCTCCTAGAAGCCTTTATTTTATTGAATTTGTATCTCCCATGTGTATCCAGCAGACTGACATGGAGCAGTTCTTTCAAGAAAGTACAAAAAAACAAACTAGAAGGTGATCAATGTACAATTTCACGCACTTGCATGTTCAGCCAAACTGTACGTTTGTCTATCTGTACTCATTTGTGTGCACATGCCATTCCATATCGACATTTACTTTATCTTTTCATTATGTACAGAATAATGTCTAGGCTTTACATTTAATAAGCCACCCAAAACAAAGTATTTTGTTCAAAAAATCAAATAAACCTGTAATTCTAGAAACAGATCTGTTTATGATTTTTGTTATAATAGTAATGTTGTATTTGGTTGGGACAAATCAGAGTACCGGTACTTCTTCACTCCAGGTGTTCACACAACGGTTAACATTATAAATTTAAAAAATTTGTAAGTCATCGGTATTCATCTTGAGAAATTGGAATTTATTTCTATCACTTGTTAAAAAAAAAAATTTCCATCCCTAATTATTAATATTGAAGTTGTATTTTCTCAATTTTTGATTACTGTTCTTATTAATTCAATTAATCAATTATATATCTGGTGAATAGTGGCGTATAACGACAGGCAGAAAATGTGTCTGCTCTTCCACTGGATGGCAAAAGGTACAATCAGCCCGTGTATTCAACTGTAGCCATTCATCCAACAGAAAAAGTCACGGCACCGTGCAAATACTGTATATCAGCTTCATGTTCAATTAAACACACATAGATTTCTAACCGAGTAACATGTGTGACTAAACTGAGTGAAGAGCAGTATTTCAGTATTCCTACTTTTTACTAGGGCAGCACAACATATCAAACAAAATATTGTGATTGTGATAATGGCCTGTGCAAGATATGCATATGGCAAAGACATGGAATTGAATAATGACTGACCAATAATTTGCAACCTGAAATGAGCATCATCATCCAATAGGAGAACTGTATCTAAGGGCATTATTAACACTGAATAACTTTAAAATTATACTGTATGTAGATAAATTTTAAAAAAACTCAGTTATGACAATTAACCAGCTATGATTACATTAAGCCTGCTTAATCTGCAGCATGAAAAAATGTCAGGGTCATTCCATACCAAATCACCCAGTAGGTTAAACCAAGCGGATGTCGATTTTAATGAAACTTGCTGTACTTGTTGATAGTGATGGCACGCCACTCAATCTCATATTTCAGGTCAATCAGAGGAGGGGTTTAGGAGCTACAGCCAAATAATTTTGATTAAGACCCATTATAACTCAGGAACTACTGGGTCAATTTTGACAATAAGAGTATTTTTGGAAAGGGTATTAATAAGGAGTCCCAATCTGTAATCATTTATAAGATTGGTGCAAAACTTGACCCTTTGACCAATATTTTGACCTTGTAATCATGACATGTCATTTCTCAATTGTTATATGAAACATAAAAGTTGCATGTACATTTTATTGTTGAGCAGCAACAGGGACCAAGGTATACCCTCGGGTTTGCAATTAACATTCCCGAAATATTAAACTTTCAATTTATATGATATGAATATTCAATGATATGTATTTAAACTCCTTATTGCTTCTAAACAAAAAAAAATATTATATTTCAAATGTGTGATGGTCACACGACCCTCAAGGTCAAATTCTTGGTCAAAAGGTCAATTTGTGCAGCATTTTTTTTTAAATGACTGAAAATTTGGATTTGTTGTTGAACTAACTTTCCAACAATACCCGTTTTGTGAAGACTGACTCAGTAGTTTCCGAGATCCCAGGGTTCAAGGAATGGAAGCCACGACCCTTTATGTTGCATTAATTAGATATGTATGGAGGGGGGGATGGATGGAAGAAAGCGAGATGCTAATCCTTTCATAACATTGCTGCTGTGAATTGGGAATTTCTCCATTGCGAGACTAATAAAGTTTTTCTGAATGCTAATGCTAGCCTTCTGCCGGTGGTGAAACTCATTCCCATAGAAGTCAAAGCCTGTGCTTGTGGATTGAATATTCGTTAAAGATTGAAGATTCGTTGATGACGCATGTTTTCACAAATATCGACTGATAATTACCGGCCATCAATCGATTGGAGCATCCCGAACAATCACCGGATTTTCTGGGCCATAAACTGCTACTTTTTTCCCCACTCTGTGATGCGTTCATCAATTTTTATTGACGAAATTACAGGCCACCAATAGATTTACCCATAGTCTTGTCACATCTGACCAATGAAATTACCGAACTTACCAAAGTGGACCAATGAAACTGCCAAGTCTGGCCTTATCCTAAATACTGTATGCATCAGTCATTTGCTGTTAGAGTGAGCATGCGTGTTGCCTGAAATGCAGAGATCTGTGTGCTTAGCGGTACGCACCTGTGCAGAAGCGAATACAGAGGATATAGTTGAGGGAAAATACGCATCCCAAGTTGAGTTTTATGAGCATGGGGAATGAGTGCCATAAATACAGCCATTCCTGTTTGGCGATCGACTCCCACCATCACTGGCAAGTGATGAGAGGTTTGGCCATGGAGTGACATCTCCTGTACCTCACACAGGATGTACTGCCATGGACTTATGTGCAATACTGCCTGATGAAGCTCGTCAGCGAACCGGCCTCGTGTGACAAAAAAAAACAAAAAACAACTGAGAATGGACACTGTGTAAGTAGCTGCGGGGGTTGTTTTGTGTGGGGTAGTGTCAAGAGGTGCTTAGGGCTGGACGATTATGGAAAAAAATAATAATCACAATTATTTTGATTGAGATTGAAATCAGGGTTATTATTATCCATAATTAATGGCAACCCCAGTAAGGATGTTTTAAAATGTAGAAATGGTTCACCAGACACAGAATCAAGGTCCTTCCATGACCATCTTGGTCCTCAGACCACAACCACCAGTGGAATGAGCTTAACAGGAGAGTGCAGAGGAGAGGGGCCAAATCGCTGGATGATTTTGAAAGATTGTGCAAAGTGGAATGGGCCAAGACTTTTCTTTCTGTATTCTCCCATTTTGCTCCTCTTTTCTTTTATTTTGGTCCTGTATGATTTTTTGGGGGGAAAGGACCATCAGGGGTAGAAATTATGAAGGATAATTAATGAGCTCCTCAACATACGAGTTTTTGTTCGGGTTTTAATGAACGATCACTTGGTCTATGGTCACAGTACAGCTCAATGTCAATTTTTTTGCACATGTGCAACACATATCTGATTTTGTCATGCAGGGTAAACAGTAAAATTCCTATTTTTTAAAATCTGACCAGTGTCTCTTTCGTAAGATGATATAAATCAAATGTATCTCAAGCATCTGCAGTATGACCGCGTAGCCACACACATACGACCTATTCGTCATCAAAAGCCCAATATTTCAGGCGGGGAGGAGTGCTTGGAAGGGAGACCAATGATAATTGTCCGTGAATCTGCAAAGTTATTTTGAGAAACAATTGTTGTCTTAATATTTGATGTGAATTTAATCGGACTTGAAACATAAAGCATAAAGTGGACATTTGTGGCGACATCAGTAATTCAGCCATGACAACGCTTTATTTAATTCGCACGGCAATGACGTGATCTCACCTTTAGGGTGACGCCTCAAATACTACATGGGGGTTAAAATGCAGATCAAGGCGACACGCCTTGATCCTCAGATCCCCTCAGGATCAGGATCAGGAACGCCTCAGATCCCCAAATGAGATGTACCTCCTCCGGCCTTACGACACTAGTGATAGATGACAAGACGAGCCCCTACACAAGGGACCATGTTCACTTCTGTAAACAATGTGCCATGTGATGTAGCACGTCACACGTGTTTGGTGCATCACATCATGAAAATGTTCCATTCAAACTACAGGTCACATTTGTGTTTGCAACGTGAGCAACTACATAAAAAGATAGGATTTAACAAAAAAAAAAAAAATCTGAATAGGGGGTCACACCCTGCAGTGTGCATGTAGCCTTGGTCAATTTTATGCTCTGCAAGCCAACATTTGAGTTATGACAACACTCAAGTGAATTGAGGGGAAACAATGGGAGCCATGGGGGCGATGGCAGCCATAGTCGCCAATGGACTTGTCTGCACTTTCAGACATTTTTTGTATGAGACAAACCGTCAAACACGTAAATACAAAATTAGAAAAATCATAAGGAGCAACGCAGACTCAAGCTCTTGATAGCCCTCACTAGGCCAAACATGCACACAGGAATTAAACACAGGAATACAAAAAGTGATTGAACTTTATAAAACAAGTTTGCTTTTATATTATGTTCAACTGCCGTTATATTATGTTCAACTGTTCAAGCAGAACAGGGGTTTCCCCTTATTTAACACTGAAAACTGGAACAGATTAATGGCCTTTCCATTCATTTAAATAGAAGCACAGACAATCGTGAATGCAGAATGGTATCAAAACAATATTATCTCAGCTCATCCTCCAAACAGACGCCCACAAACCACATGTTGAAAGCAACATCGGGTCTAGGCAGGCCAGCCTGGACTAACATTATAGTTTAGGGTACACAAAACTGCACCACGCCGTTCAAACTGCACGCCACTGATTCGTGCGTTCATCGAGATTTTTTCATGATAAACTTAATATCACCATCTCATCTTTTTATTCGCTAACGTGATTAGCCCTGCTAGTGAGGCTAGTTAGCTTGGAACGTTCGCCAAGTATATTCATGCCATTACCTCCATCTTGCCTCCTCACATAAGACCTTTACTTTTGGTAATACGTTCAAAATTGCATGAGCTATATGTTTCTGTTCTGTTTATCATGTCGACTCAGCGCGTGTGTTAAGAAGGCAGAAATGCGCTACACACCGGTAGCGGCTACACGCTAGCATTAGTTAGCTGACGCACCAACCAAAATGAGCTGAGAACTGTCAACTTTGCGTGTAACTTTGATTTGATTTTGTAATTTTCAGGCACATTTACATTTGAAGGCTTTTCATCATAATAGTTCTGCACTTTGCAGCCAAGTAGCAAGCGTTGGATGATTTCTAATCTAATAAGAAAATTGTTGGCTGTGGGTTTTACGTTTGCCGAATATGTTTGTCCCTCTTAATTAAAATATGTGTCGCAAAAGAAACATTATATCGCTTTGGATGCCATGATGAATGACATTTAAATGTGAAGATTCATATTGTGCCTCGTTCGCTAGTTCGGGATTGTGACACTATTAAACGTGGCGTCAATAAAAACATATTCGGTCTTTTATAGTAATTGCGTTGTGTTGGAGTTGTGTAGGAATAAACATTATGACGAATACATGCGTGGGGTGATCAAAATAGGCATTTAATAGTCAAAGTTGGACAAATTCACGACTGTGCACGTCGATGCTAACAACATTAGCTGCGTTAGCAACGAGTGGCGTTGAGAGGTCTCTGCCACTTTATCTCGGGAGGGGATGTGCACTACTAACGAGAGGAAATAATGAAAAAGAGGCGACCGTGATGTTACACTGTGGTGGCATACCTTTAACAGTAAGGCCTTCGTTCTGGCGCCATCTTCTTGAAGCCTATGAAATCCAAACAGTGAACTGCAAGTAGAGGACACACAACACAGGCGGTTCCGTATTACTTGAGGGGGCATTCGTGTTGTGTTGTTACAAACTGCGTAAAACACATGCACAAGGAACGAAGCGGGTATTTTCCACAACAACAGCAAAAAATGTAAACACCACACTAGTTCCAACCTGTCAATTGCGAGCAGGCTCTCTTTCTCTTGTGTCGTAAGCGTCGGAAAGTCCTCCTCGGTTTCACTCGCTTTTGCCGACGCCATTTTCTCCTCGTCATTAGCGGCGGCGCTTAGACTCCGCGCAGCAGCCGAAGAGGAGGCGACGGCGGCAGCGACGAGCGACACTCCGCACGATTTCATGGTGGGCAAGTTGAAACAGCAACGGGGTCTGAGCCCGGCTGACGAGACGACACGAGCAACGGAAGAGTTGCACACCTTGTTCGCAGCAACTCGCGCGGGGCGTAGCGTGTTTTTCTTTCCAAATCCTCAAGGAAACGAACCCTTCAAGTTAGCTTCCACCCGCTTCATTTTAACAGCGTGATCCCCGGCGCCGATGTGTGCATAGTGTGGATGCAACGTTGGCTTTTTTACGACAGGGTGTAATTTGATAATATCGTAAACTTCCCCAACCATCAGCTCAAAGTTGTTGTAATTGTGTCACACTGGCAAACGCACGCCGCCGCTGTCGGCACGCCCTCTGGGTGCCTTGTCCAATCATATGCGGGTATGTGCCGTCACGTGACAGCCCCTGCTTGACGTTTGGCGAGCACGGGGGCGAACACGCGCTTTTTGGCAAGAAAAAAGTCCATCCCTCGATCCCCCAAACACCCGCGATTGGTTCCGCCCTCTGTATTGTTATTACGTAATCCCATATTCGGGTGTGTAATTGGTCAGATTAGCTGTCATCAAAAGGGGCGAAAAAAGGGGAAGTTCAGTTCCGATTTAGCAACCACTTTGTAGTTTTTGCGATTGGCGGATAGATAAACGGTGACGTCATGAACCCCCCTATCAGAATGGTCCAAAATACCAATCTGCATTTTGTGTTCCAGTTTTACTTGTCTTTACACTATGGATAAATGTTGCATTTCAATTACGTGGAGTGAATCACACAAACTGTCACAAAACAACGCACAAGGTCTACATTAACCACAATTCACCTGGGTGTTATGTGACGTAATATCTGACTCCTTCCCTGAAATTCGGACTTGTGGTTGTGAATTTTGGGAAATTTTTGCTCTTTTCTTTCATAACATAGTAGTTATAAGTAATAGCTATAGATTAACAACATAAATTCACTAGACTATCAATTGGTGTTGTTATCCATTAAAACTCAGCGAGTCTGTTCAAAGATAATATATTTGGGAAATAAGCAGCCCCGCTTCGCCTCCTTACTTTGAATGTCAAAGTAGTCCAAGTGACCACGGACGTGAAGGCATCTGAGGATCCAAAATGGCGAAGCACAACAAGGGTAAGCAACCCGTCAAGCCAATTTACCGTCTTTTAGCACATACACATGAACATGAAACGTCTTTAGGTGAAAAAGTTTATAAGTATATGATTGACTTGGTCATCTGATTTTGCATCCTGTCAAAATCTACACATTCTCTTTGTAGTACGATTACGCCATGTTGGCTAACTTCTTAGCCGTACGTCGTAAGGATGCTAACCCATTGTTTTGTCACCATAACTTTTCATTTTCAGTTAAGAATGTTGTCAATTATGCATGAGTCTTTATTGAATCGTGGTATTTGCATTCAAGGGGGAACGTCACCACCATGTGTTGTCAAGTAACGCCACAAATATTCAACTTGAAAAAACCTTTGTGACTGTTGTCGTGCGAGCGTTACTCTTAGACTGGTTCAAGCACGAAAGGCGGTTCCTGCCGTACTGACTCATGTTTTGAACACGTTATTCATATTTGTAGATCTGGAAGAGGAGATCTATGACAAGGTCGTCGATCTGACAGAGTACGCCAAACGTCAGCGATGGTGGAACCGCCTGTTTGGCAAGACGTCCGGACCGTTAGCAGAAAAATACTCCGTGGCCACACAGATTGCCATAGGAGGAGTCAGCGGATGGTAATCAATACATTTATGTAATTTTTTTTATTTTTAATGTCATGTCATTGAATGTTTCATGTGGCTTTTTAGGTCAGCCCAGACCTACAAAATTGACTGGCGGCACATAAACAAATACTGAAAGGGACTGACTATCCCGCTTCTCATTTGGGCGGAAAAAGCCATGCTAACTTTGATTATCTTGCAAACACTTGCTTTTATTGTGAATCGTTTGGAGATGCATTTTACACTCAACACAACGGTTGTTCCCCTGTTGTGTCAAGGTCACATCTGAATTGGCTATTGTTTAGTTCCACCACACAGTCACAAAGTCCTTTGGTTGACCACATATACAAGTACAGTCATTGCCATTTTAAATACTGAATAGGTTTATCATTCATGATTGCCATCCTGTATATTTTACAAGCAAATGGGCTATGAAAAATCACTGTTAGAAGGATAATTCCACAGGATAATCTTTTCAGCATCCAATAATATCACCTTTGCTGACTTTGAATGGAAAGCAATAATCAGGCTCAATTTCGTCCTGATTATTGGTCTGGATGTACCCTGCTTAACCTTATTAAATAGTGTGTGTTTCATGTCAGGTGTGCAGGCTATCTCTTCCAGAAAGTTGGTAAAGTTGCTGCCACTGCTGTGGGCGGAGGACTACTTTTGTTACAGGTATTCATTCATTTCCTGTTCTAATTGAGCCTTTTGTGGGAATAATGTGTGTTGACCGAGTTCCTGAGTCAATATTGTTTTCCCTTTCAAATCAATCATTGTCTGTGTTAATGTATTTCGAGGTGTGAAAAATAGCCGTCGCGACGACTTCCTGTTTGTGACATGCTTATACGACCATGTAATTAAGAGCCTTTTATACCTTTAAATGAATCACTCTGACGAACAGGTGTGACCACTAAACTCACAGAATATAATTACAACACAATACTGTTTAATCGAGTTCCACACTATTCACAATGTGACAATACGCTGGCAGCAAAAACGCCATTATGGTTGTTAGATGATGAGTTTACGAGGTACCACATAACTCTACTTAACATTGTGCTTCCTCTACTTTCGAAAGTAGACTCAGAAGTGCAATGGTTGAACTTTAAAATACTGTGTTAACATGTTTAATGAACAACTTGTTTATTCAGCGACAACCGAGTAGTTTAGGCATCAAGCATGGTGTCCTGTTGAATTGGTAACAGCTGCACAGTGGAGTCAATGGATCCATTTATTTTCATGCGAGTTGCACGTACACTTTTTGTTGTGTATTCTTGGGCGTGATTAAGCAGGACTTGAAAGGCCCACAGTACAGCTGCAGGCGTTATGTATTTTGCGAAGTGAACAGCTGATCGATCGGTTGTGGTGTCCACGGTATCCAAAAATGTAATGACCGTGTCTGATAGCAATTGTTTCACCATTCAAAGGGACCATATTTAGGGATCAGTGCGTTCAATTTTGGGCTCACTTGTCACACAGCTGGACTGTGTATTCTGAGATCCACCCACACGTGTTTTCTGACTTGTCTGCCCTCTAGATAGCAAACAACAGTGGCTACATCCAAGTAGACTGGAAGAGGGTCGAGAAGGATGTGAATAAAGCCAAGAAGCAGATCAAGAAGAACACCGACAAAGCAGGTCCAGAACTGAACACATTAGTTGAGAGGGTGAGTTCCTGAAACAAACACACACACACACACACACACACACACACACACACGCACACGCACACGCACGCACACACAGAGAACAAGTCACACATCAGCTTTATAATGTCATTCATTCATGTGGTCCACTTGCAAAACTGATGAAGCACACT
>CAAKHF010006316.1:0-62493 GCA_901007745.1 Hippocampus kuda | reverse complement strand
TGAAGGTTAGTCATTGCGGGGAACAATTAAACGCATTGGTTATCCGCACCGACACACACAAATACATGCCCAATGTGTTGTTGGCCTGAGGGGCGTCTTCCCTCTCCCCCCCCCACCCACACACACACACACACACACACACCTCACACTGCTGACTCACAAGATTTGCGAAGATCCCCCCCGATGCAGTGACTCACTCACTTCTGCAAAAGTCATTATGTGAGCCGTGCCTCTCATCATGTGCCATCTGTGTCTTTGAGAGCAAGACGAGTCTAAACAGGAAATAGTATGGTCAAGTCAGCATGTGGCTGAAATCCAAAGAGCACTTCTTGATTTTTGGTGGGTGGGGGGAGCACTTTCCATGGCTTTCTATGCAGGAAGTGCTGGATTTGTTGGATTTAGCGTGCTCAAGTTTTCTTATTCTTTCCAACGTAAAGGTTTGATGAAGAATTAGACGACGGATCATATCTACCAGGTCAAGACGGGAATATCTTAAAACAGGATTTATACAAATCCAAATAAAACATTTAGTTCCTCCCATAGAATCGAAATGTATTCGAGACATGTATTCCCATTACATTGTCATATACTGTATGTAACAATTAATTAAGAAGAACATTACTACTTCAGGTAAGGCCATGACTTGATGAGCACTAATGGCCTTATCATTGCTTTTTTTTTTTTTTTTTTTGCTCATGATCAAGCCTTTTTATTTGTTTTAGATGGGATTTAATCCCAAGAAAAAAATACGCTCCCTTAATTTAAAAATAACCATCAAAATCAGACATTGCTGGCATCTCAAAGGAGCACGCTCAAGTCACCAAATCCACTCCGGAATTCTCTCTGAAGTCACTTCATGTCGCAGAATCTCATCACCGCTGTGTTTGATCAGTAATGCAAATTCCTGATGTTGCGCGGCAGAATCTGTGAACGACAGCAAGGAGAAGCGCAGCCACAGCCCGGAAACTGAGAAGCCAGAAGCTGCCCCCACTGATGAGGATGGAGGAGAGTACACCTCCCTAAAGGATTCCGGTGTCACTAAACCAGAGGGCAGTGATCAACCCGCGACGAAGTCCTCGGACAGCGAAGGCTCTACCAGCGGATCAGAGTACGCGGCCGCAACCCTTTACGCCCGTATCGCCCGCCTCTCCAAGCAGTCCAAGGAGGATGAAAATAGCGGCAGAGAAGGAGACTTACCCAACCCGGAGCACAAACGCAATGGAAAACCACCACCGTCACCCGGTAGGCCCAAGCCACGACCGCCAGACCCATCAACCAAGCCAAAGGTATCGTGGATCCACGGAGGCACTCCCCAGCCGGACCAGCAAGGGCAGGGGGCCGTGAAAGCAAACGCCGTTCCGAAAGAGAAAAAGCGTAGCTCCAGTGATGTCTCAGCCAAGAGTGAGAAGAGCGCTGATCAGCAAAAGAAACAAGAAGGTGACACCAACGGCTCGCCCGGTAAACACAAACCTTTGCCAGGCAAGAGGTCTCGGGATGAGCACAGCAGTCCCAGTCACATGGAGCACATCAACGGCGTGGTCCAGAACGCCCTCAGGAAGATCAGTAGCTTCCACAGTTCTTCGTCTGAGAAGAAGAGCGCCGACACCTCCAAAGAGAACCCCAAGGAACCCCCTAAAAGCCCGAAGGTCATCCATCCCCACATGAACTCTGAGGCCGCCACCCTTTTGGCTGCTCAGCTCAAGGAGAAAACCCAAAGCATCAACAGGAACGAAGGGACGGGCCTGACGAAGACCAATGGACTATCGACGCCCAAGGGAACCCGGGAGAGGCCCACTCCTCCGCAGAAGGCCAAGAGGACCCCTTCCAC
This sequence comes from Hippocampus kuda, assembly GCA_901007745.1. Classification (NCBI taxonomy): domain Eukaryota; kingdom Metazoa; phylum Chordata; class Actinopteri; order Syngnathiformes; family Syngnathidae; genus Hippocampus; species Hippocampus kuda. The sequence goes on along the minus strand of CAAKHF010006316.1, from coordinate 60,665 downwards.
CAGCTTGAGCCAGCAGGGATCCACTAAGCCACTGCTTCCCACCTCCAGCAGCCTCCAAAAGATGGTGGCGCCCATCACCACTGACCACGCGACCCCTGAAGCCAAGAGCCCGGAAAAGCAGGACTTGAACGGCTCGAGGACGGGGGACCTGGCGGCGGATGCTGCACCCAAGAAGACTCCCATTAAAAAGCCTCCGAGGAAGAAAGGCAAGGAGGCTACTCTGGAGACGCCGGAGAGCAAAACACCACAGCAAAAGACAGCTATCATGCCACCCCAGATCGTCAAGTAAGTGTGATTCTTCCACAAATTGGCAGCTTTTGTCTGCAAAGAGACTAAACATGGATTTGTTTGAAACTGACATCAGGGCCTACCAAGAACAAAGCAAGTTTTAAACCAAAGATTGTCAGACAGTGTATCATATCTGCATGCACCTCATTATCTGTATCATTTTCAAACAACAAACTGTGGCTAATGCTGCATTCAAGACAACTGGGAACTTGGTCCGACCTTATTCCTAGCCTAGTCAAACCCCCCCCCCCCAAAAAACAAAGCTGCCGACTCTAATCAACGACAGTCAAATCTCGGTTTTCGAACGTCTCTGTTCTCGACCAAATCGGATTTTGACCAAAAATTTGGATTCTTTTTTTTTATGCTTCGGATTTCGACCGAAAATCGGTTCTCGACCAAACTGAGCACACTTGAATGCGCCATTTGACTCCTCTTGCCTTCCTTACACGAGGAAGTGTCCTCGTGTAGCGTTCCTTTGTGAGCAGATGTGTTCAATAAAGATATTTTTTAATTATTTTTTTCGAACAAATCAGTTTTCGAACAGCCTTCTGGAACGGATTACGGTCGAAAAACGAGGTATGAATGTACTTTGTAGTATAGAGGGGGGGTGCAAATCTTCACTGAAAGACGATTCAATACGTATCTCGATACGCGAGGTGCGATACGATTCAAGGACGGATTGATTTCAAAGTGGGTTTCATTCGTTCAGCGGGATTACGATTCCATTCGGTATGGTACGACTCAGTTCGAGAGGGTATAATACAATGAGGTTCTTGTCATTTTACATATGGATTAACTTGACAGTGCTGTAGGTGATTCTCCAATAAAACACAATTCGCTACATACAGTATGTTGATATGTTGGTGGAACGGTATGGTTCAATTCGATGCACTTGCATCTCTTCAATCGTAGGCGTCAAACTTCGGTCCTCAAGGGTGGCCATGATGCATGTTTTACATGTTTCCACTGCTCCAACACACCCGATTCAGATGATCAGGAATCGTTATCAGGCTCCTGCAGAGCTTGCTGATGAGCTGATCATTTGAATCAAGTGCGTTGAAGAAGGGAGACATCTAAAATACGCAGGATACAAGACCGTATTTTGAAACCTCTGTCTTAAATCAAAAACAATTTTCCGATCTAAATCGTTGTTTATTACGCCCATAATGCCTCAAGATGCAATTTGGCATACGATTGACGAAATTCTCAATTATTCTCAATCTCACCTCTGCACAGCTTTTCAACAGACAAGACGACGTGAGCTATCTTGTCGGGATACATCACGTTCCCCTAAAACTCAAGTTATTATCTGTCACACTTTTCCAGTTTGAAGTTGTCCAGAATAGAGCATTAGTCTCGAAATTTACAAGTATTGAACATACTGGTTCCTTAGAAGATTACAAACTATTCTCATATTTCTATGGACCAGCAAACACGATTAAAAAACGCGAAACTTTTTTTTTAACCTGTTATAGCCAACTCAATGATACTTTACAAATGGGGTCAGTAAAGTTTACAAAAAAAAGCTAAGACGTAGATTTGTGTTCTTGTCGGGAATTTACAGACATGTTTGCCGTCCAGACGCTCCTGACCTATATACAGAAAGTCCGTTTGCTTTCTTGTGATGTATAGTGTTTCACTTGTTCCGAACTGTGAAAACAAATCCAACCACGTAGAAAAAAGCTCCAAGTTTACAAAGTCGTCAGCAGATTCAGAGCAGATTTTCTCCATTTGGAGTGTCTGGACCAGCACCAAATCACCAGAATGTTGCTCTCGGGTCAGAAATCAACATAGTAAGCTGAAATCCCAAGCCACCGGTTGGGCTGCGTGAACTTTTCATCATGCTTATAAAACACTTGAAAGCGTCCATTTTCCAAACCGCAGTCATTTGGAGTTGGCGCAAGCTGCGTTTAATAAAACAAAACCACAGTCTAATGTTTTGTCTACTAACGCATGTGTCAAGTCACGACTGTTCTCTCGAAAACAGATCAATGAATGTGATCGGAACCCTTTCTGTTGTCTGTTGGTGTCATCACGTGACAATAAAGACCACAAAAAAAAAAGTTTTGGCTGTAAAAATCATGCTGCCATTGAATGCTGAAGAAACAAGCTGCTTTTTGGGATGAAACTTAACGGTAGCGTGTCGGAATGTGCCTCGACTGTGGATCAGTTTAAGCAAAAATAGCTTTTTAGCTAGCCTCCATTGCGATAGTAGCTTGTTAGCTAGTTTTGCTAGTTAGCTTGTTTGTGTGCGTTTGAAGCAAAAGGTGGAATCACAGGTACTCAAACTGGAAGGATTCGTGTGTTGTTGTTTTTTTTTTTCCAAGAGGAATCGGTTCTTTGTTCAGGGTGTTGGCTAGCTACGTTGAAAGTTTGTCTTTTTAAAAGGTACAAGTTCTTATGTTACTTTTTGCGGCTTTTCCAATGTGGATACATTGTGTACTTTTTACTTATCTTTGTAAGCTGTGCTTATATGACCCTCTGTGTTTTATTTTTCTCTGTGTGTGTCAATGAACTGGCTTTCATGTTGTATGTCACGAAGGAGGATGAGGTCCACGCTGGAAAGAAGAATTGTGAAATGACGAGAAAAAGTAGTCTGTGCGTATTCCTACAATACTTCTCGTTGACAAAGGTCAAAAAAAAGGAGTGATGTCAGTTTAGTTCTTTCTCAGGAACGCGCAAACGTTTGCACAATCCCATTTCATTGTTTGGCAAACTTAAAAGCAACATTGTGTCACAATTTCAAACAGTTCCTCGATGTTTTTAAAAATGGGGCAAATGTTCATCGGAAGCTAATGTGAGCTGATCTGGGCGTCCATCCAGCTCCGCTTACACTATGCCTTTGTACTGTTTGACCACTCTGCGTCCAGACTGCAAATGAACATCGCTTCACCGAAGCCTCAACCAATTCATCATTCAACCATGACCTAATCCTCCTTCGTACTATGTTGCTTTTTTTTTTTTTTTTTTAATACAGTGTTGTTCTCGATTGATGTTATTGTTTGTGGAACACTTAACTGCATGATGCAGAGTATAATTACATGGCATTAACAGCTGCACAGGAAAACTGTAACCCCCAACCTGTCCTTTTCCATACAACGAACTCATTACGGAAATGATTGTACCATACGATGAGATGATACCACTGACCTGACCCTCACCATTGCATACTTAAAACCATGACATGTAATAATGAAGTGGCAATTTTTCAATTTGACTGGCCCCTGCCTGTTTTTTTTTTTTTTGACAGGTTTGCTTTTGTATACGGAAGGGCTTCAAATGCTTCAACACGGTTACCGGCTCTACAGTGTGTGTGTGTGTTGGTCAATAAGTTGATGTTCTCATTTACTTACCTGGAAAACAAAGAAAAAGCGATACAATGTCACAATTGTGAAAGTAACTGTAGCTTTATGTAGGGCCAAAAAACAAAAAAACTGTGGCTTCATCATTTCAGCTTGCCGTGTGTCATGGAACGATGGTATATAATCATGTGGACGGCACTTCTTTAGCACTGAACTAATCTCTACACTATATAAAAACACACGATAAAAAAAAAAAAACGATTTAAATAAATAAATAAATAAATGCATAATCAATCGCAATATTGAGAAAAATCAACCGCAATTAGACAATGTTCCCCCGTATCGTTCAGCCTGAATGGAAAACTATTGATAAAACAGAAAAGGTATTCTTGACACGGTTTGGGAAACCAACCAAATGATGTTTAGGTGTCACAAACATAGACAAGGATAAAAATGTGAAGCAAAAATATTAATTTATAGAAAATTGGAGAACCGACAAAGTACAAACAATGGTCGCAGGCAAAAAAAAATAAAAAGCCAGGGAAACCCAGCATAAACAGTAAGTAAGTAAGTAAGTAAGTAAGTATTTTATTTTGTGTTAAAGGTTTCAAAGAATGCCTGTTGATTCGGTTTCTCATCATCAGATTATTTTATTGTGGCCTTCTCATGGTGACCCACATTCGGCTTCGAGACCTCTATTATTCTTAACAACACTCAGCTAGAACATCTGTGCAGTGGCGGGGGGGTGTAGTACATATTGAGTCATCAGCCAATAAACGTCCGATTGTCTTTTTATCCTTGATATAAGATAAGATAAGATAAGAAAACCCTTTATTAGTCTCGCAATGGAGAAATTCCCATTTCACAGCAGCAAAGTTATATGTGACCCGTTCCTGTGGGTCTGGGCCACGGGGTCCCGGGGTCGACGGCGGCCCCTTCAAAGAGGCCAAGGAAATCAGGGGACTGTTAGTTTGGATCACACTCGAATGGGGGACAAGAGCTGCTTTCAGAGTGGAAACAGTGGAACGTCTGTAACGGGTCGCAATCACGCGCTGCATGTATGTCCCGCTTAGAGCAACACCACCAAGGCTGCGAAGACACTGAAGGAAAAAGGATGCACATACGAATGGATGGAGAGTTCATGTGCTTGGTAATTGGAGCCGGAAGGAGAAGCAGTTTTGTTTTCCTTTTATTTCTATTTTTTGTGGGTGATTGAATGCAAGGATGTAAGCACATTTGATAACCAAGCAAGTAATCATGATGGAGAAAATCATTTTCCTCATGGGAAATAGAAGTACAGCGGTGCCTTATTGCTGGGAGTCACTCACTCTGTCACAACAAGCAGAAGTTTCGAAAGTACAGAGCAATTCTTCAAAAAATAAGCTTTTTTTCATGGCATGCCCAATTCAAGTTTTCTGTCAAACTAAACATCAAACAAGGAGAATCTACATGCTGTGCGTTATAAATCAATGGTTACCAAGTAACACCAGGGTGCACTCTTAACTTGTACCTCACGTTACTTCCTGTGTATGTTGTTCTTATTCTCTTTGCATTGTTCGTATTAACACCCAAAATTAAAACTAATGCCCAGAGATAATCGCCATACCCTTAGACACATTCTCCCCTTAGTGGCATTTTGATTCAGCATTATCCGAATTCCCATGTGTCCGTAGGCTAGTGTAGGAGTTATGTCAAGTCAGAACATTTCTAAAAACATCGCTTGTTTACGCCAACTCTTCGATACTGTGTACATTATTTTATTTATTTTTTGTGGACTTCATTGTCAAAAGTTGTTAAAAGTCACAAAACCGTTCCAAACTAACCATTCCTCTACACCCGTTAGCAATTTGGACACGTTGTTTATTGGTAGGTCGGCTGAAAATTATCACTTCCGTGCGGCGAGGAGATTGGAATGGGATAAACACAGGAACTCAAATAAACAGCCAAGTGTCAATGTGACCGTGTTGTGTTCGTCTATTTTGGTATTTCATTAGCGCCGTGGTTCTCTCAGTTTTTACAACAAGTAAGACCACAAAAAAATTAAATAAAATACACAGGTCCTCATGTATAAACATCGTAAACAACATTAAAAAAAATCTACAAATAAAATGAAAGCCTTTCAGTTGTAACTTCTTCACATCCAAACCAGCGGGGAAAGACACCAGGCTACTACTTCCTGTTGGCTAGCTAGCAAGCAGTGCCAAATATGGACATGCTTGTACCGGGCCGTGCCAACTACTTGAATTGAACTCCATAACTTCACAAATGAACTTGGTTATATTTTGAAATGTGCTTTTAATACAGTTTGTCTTTTTATGAAGGAAAGGCCCAAAAGAAGCGTTTTGTTTCATCCACGCCGAACCTGGCAAGCCAGTCTGCGTCACTTGTTGGTGTGCCGCTATTTTTACTTGACTTCTTATTTTAAGTTCGACACTGTTTTCAAGTGTTTGTTTCATGGTCCAAAATGTTGTTGTCATGTAAACTGCTAGCCAAAATTAGCGAGGCATCAGTTTAAAATTTTCTTGTGGAAAAACGGCTCCTTGACTGTTTCAAAGATAAGATAAGATAAGATAAGATAATCCTTTATTTGTCCCACACTGGGGAAATTTACAGTGTGAAAACCGGTGAGCTTGAGTAACTGTGTACAACCTAATGGAAAAATCAGTAATGAAAGTGACATTTTAAAAGTTTCCAGGTTTTTTGTTTTTTGTTTTTTAATTCTAACACGCAAAATGATTTCATTGCCTTGAGCCTGGTAAAATGAAACATTTCATCAAATTCATCACATGACAAAAGCATGTAAAACAATTAATAAGATATTTAATACTCACTGATTATTTACCAAATTTGTTTGTACAATGGCTACAGATGTGTTTTTCTTGTCAAAGTTTGCTGCAGCGAGTTCTGCTCTCAGCAACCAATCAGAGGATGGCAAAATGCTGACATCATTAAGAGTCAGGCCTTGTGAGGAATAAATTGAAATCCCATTGCTAATACAGTTTAAGTTACATCACACAGCAAGTAGATTAGGTTGACATTGCAACACACATAGGCTGAAATTGTGATTGGATAAAAAAACAAAAACACACACACAAGCAATAACACCACAGTGAAGACATTACAATACCCAGAGGCATATATTTTTCATCCACTGCGAGGAACTCTAAATATTATTGCAGTGTATTTGCAATGGTCTCCGTCAAAGCTGCTGCTGTTGTGAAAGCGCTATATAAATCAGCATGTATTGTATTGTATTGTAATGTTCCATAATCAAATTTTCAAACAGTATGTCTGTATGTATTATACTGCCCCTGGTGGCCAAGGCATGCACACCAGAAAGAGCAGCACAATGGTGCATTACCATGAGACGCAAACTGTTTCTTTAAATTATACTTCATTATGTCACTTCTGTCTGTTTTATAAGGAACAATACTGGAGAGTACAGTTTATATGTTCCCAAAAAAAAATTGCTGGTGCTTTTTGGGGCACATTTTCATTGATTTTAATGTGGAAAAATGATGGAACAAGTTAAACTCAGTCAAGGCACCACTGTATTTGAATTTTAGTTGTAAATGTAGGTCAGTGTTTTTATTATTATTTATAAAATAATTTATTTATTTATCAGTGGAGAGGATCTTGCTGGCCCTGACCACCAAGCGTTGGCACATACAGTCCGTACATTTTGATCAGAATCTTTTCTTTCTCTGAATTTGATTATCTCCGAATCAATCTTGTCTGGCAGTTTTGTTTTTTTTTAAATACTTGGCTCTGTGTAATTGTTTTGGCCCTGCAACCCAACAGCACACAAAGGAGCGACTATACGCTGCGAGGCAAAGCGTGGTCAAACAGTTGCGGTTAGACATGTGGGAACGGGGGGCTCAGTGACATGTTGACTGCCAGTCCAAACATGACATGGAGCGCGCCAAGCCTATAGAAACAGCAGCGCCTAAAAAATTTAAAAAAAAACAAAAAAAAAAAAACGCAGTCACCAGTGAGTCAGCCAAAGACGCTCTAGACCCAGAAAAACCTATTCCAGTCCCAGTGTTTCCATAGCAACCGGAGCCGATTGGAACCACATCTGGCAGCCATTTGAGTCCCCGCGAGGAGAGGAAGAAAGAAATTTATGAGCGAGGGGGAAAAAGACAAATATTTTCTGCAATGCAAAGCAGAAAGAAAGCGGGATTGAGTTACACTTGAAAGCGGTTAAAAATATTCATTTGAGTCGAGAGTCGATGATGGATGAGGCTTCAGTCAAAATCGTACAAGTGGAAGAAACTTTTCTGATTCACAGAAGGGCTTCTTTACACTTTCTGCCAGTAGGAATGATTTCATTGTTGATTATCTGACAGACTTTTGGAAGGCCTGCCTATCAGATATGAATGACTCGTCATTTCCTACGATGCCGTCATTTCCCTTAGATCAGATACGAGCAGCGGAGGTTGGTTTTTATCTTTTATCCGTGTCTGCGAGAGACGTAATGTCCTCTAATTGCAGCTCTCCGCACCCATTTACATGATCTTTCTCACAGTGGTGAGTGGCCATTTATTTACGTTGACTTGTGAGCAAAAATTGAAGATGCGAACACTTGGTGCTCGCGTGAATTCCACTCACTTCACAAGCAGATAGGGGAGAATTTCTTTCAAAACAAGAGGCTTCAAGCTATTTATTGGCACTCCCAGTTGAGGTTTATCATCAACCAAATCAAAAGCATCAAACAAAGAGCTTTAGACAATCATTGTTTTGCCTTACATAAGTCTTTTTGGCTAAATGCTAGCAAGCAATGCAAAAACCTTATTTCCTAATTTAAAAAAAAAAAAAACACATTACCAGTACAAACTTTTTTGTTGGGTGTCATATCTAAAGGAACCAATGTCCAAGTAAGGTGTGACTTTTCAGTTGACCTCATTAGCTAATTTAGCATTTTTGGGACCATCGCTAGCGCACCGCTTAGATAGCATGTTTAGCCAAGCTAGCTCTTAGTTAAGAAAAACAGCAAGTGACAAGTAACATGATTTCTTTTTCTTCTTCTCAGTATGTATACTGTGTAAGATCATAACAGAGGGTACCTATTTTGTAGCTCAGAAAAGTGTAGTTGAACTTCAATGCCGTACACACTTTGAGTGGCCTATTTGTGCCACCTCTGCTGGAAATGCAGCAAGTCTGAACTGCTATTTACTGGAAAAGAAACTGCCGAGGAGATGCCAGCATTAAACGTGTGCGTGCGTATTTACATTCACAGTCACATCGACTTACTGCACACTGTCATTACCGTACACCCCAAACTCCCTTACAGCGGCAGCAAGCTAAAAAGGGCTGCACTTGATGGCGCAAATGAAGGGAAACCACACAGCGGGGCCGACCTCCCAAACAGGCGCTTTGACGAGTGATGATGTAGTGACACTAGGCCACAAGGAGCCTCATTTTGGGATGGTAAAAAGTCCCTTTTGGTTTGTCTCACAAAGATGGCTCACAATTTCTCTCTCTTACATGTATAAAAGCTACCGCCAAAATGTTTGTATATTACGAGCATATGTAGGACAAATGTTTGTGGGTTCAACATTTCCTCTGAGGTTTTGTTGTTTAATGTTAGAATTGCATTCCAGTCCGGATCAGCCTAACTTTCCCATGCTCTGCATTACTTTGAGTACATTTGACTTAGATGAAGCTAGTTATCAAATCATGCAGTTTTTCTACTATAGTAACTCCCGACCCCTCCATCACTGTTCTGCGGGCCAGTATTTTGCAGATTTTTGGGGGATCTTACTCTATTTTGGCTAACCGCTTCTCGAGGTAATTCCACAGTCGACCATGAAATATATGGAATGCTGTAAATGTAAAAGGAAAAGAGTGTAAACAGGAAGTATAATTCGACGCAGCCTAGTTTTTGTCGAAAATTATCAAATGTCATCCTCTGTAGTCCTGCTTTTTATACCTACAGAGAGTAACAGCTTTAAGATAATTTTGAAATGCACATCTCTTGGCATGATTGGTGTATATTGTGAGATGAAAAGTAAATTAGTCTATATATGTGGAGAAAGAGAGAATTTTTTTAAACATAAAGAATTGGAGGGATCAGTACATTGTTAGACTGTGCAATATTTTTGTGTTATCCATTGCTAATGCTTTCTCTCAATATATTATTCTGTATTGTTTGAATTATTTTAGGATTCAAAAAAAAATCAAGTGCTGTAAAGACTGTAAACTCACTATCACACTACTCTGAATTGACACAATGCTGAGGAAAAATGTGCCTCGAAATTGTCCAATACCTCTGCCAGGGCATGTTCAGCGGGGTACACACAGATTTGATGTTTTTCAATGTGTGCCACTACCGGTACGTGGGATCCCTCTAGTGGTATTTGAAGAATCACAGTTGGATTTCACAAACTTGTCTATCGATGTTTGTCTAAATATGCCTCACAATTGTCAAACGGTAGTCAACTGGGAAAGGCTTCAGCTCACCAAGTGACCCTGATAACAAGCGGGATACAAAATGGATGTGTTGGTGTCCTGGCTGGTCCACTACCTAAACAGTGCCCATGAAAAAATAGCAAGAAAAGTAACTGCAAACTATTATTTTTTGGAAACTGACTTTTTTTTACTCTCTCTTTTCTTTCGCAACTTTGCCCATCCTGTGCTTGTAGAGGTTATTTCCTCACACCGCCTTCCATCTGCTCAATGTGCACTTAAGTACAACTTAATGTGGCTTGAGGTTTCAGCTTTCACATAGTGCCATAGGCTGACCCAACTTTTTTTTTTCATCTTCGTCTTCTTCCGTTTGCTGCCGGATGAAACGGCAAAAGGCTCGCGCGTAAAAAGATGCAATGTGGTATTTTTTTTTCCGATAGCTTATTCGTATCAGAAAGTGGACAGGCATGTAGAAGTGCAGATATTTTTGTAATAAGACTCTCCAAGGCTCCAGACTGTCCCTAAATGGGCGCATTTTGTTCCAAAATTTGAGACGTCGTGAGTAGTTTCCAGTCAACATCCGAAAGAAGAAGAGACCAAATGAGATGAACAAACAACAAAGAAGCGAAAGTCTGGCCAATGTCTGTGAAATACCTTGTTGAGAATTTGCAGTCAAACTAAACATATAACAGAGAATTACATCTTGTGTACTTAAAACAACCACTTCGCTGACCCTCCGCTGCCTTAATGCTCATGCTAAATAGCAACAGATAATATAACAGCACAGGTCATACATTCTTTATCCTCGGCAAAGAACGACCGATATTAGTGCCGCCCAGATGAGCTGAGAATAGATGATACCTCTCAATCGTCTGACTCTCTAATACTGCCCTCATGTGGTCAAGGTGAGTACGCCAGAAAGAGAAGCATTATGGCGATTCAGTTCGTGTATTGGCAAAAACATTCTTTTTTTTTAAAGATTAAACAAATCTACTTCAATACAGTAAGTAGCAAAATATTTGTACTTCATTACCAACACAGTGTTGGTAGGAAGCGTGTGCTGAATGTTTACGTGACGGCGGCCGTGCGCCTCACGTCGACGTCAGCCTCAACATCTCTGCTCCACGCCACAGAGTGGCCATTATGGGAGCCATGTGTTTCTGATTACGCAGGCAGAGATTAGAGGGCTGCAAACAGCGGTTGGTGTCTACCTTTATACCCCGGTCCTCCCGTTCATCGTGTTTCTACCCTCCCTTCCTTTCTTGCTCCCCGGCGGGGCTTTTCTGATGTGGGCCGCCAAGTGGACATCAATCAATTAAAATCACACCCTTCATCTAATTCCCTGTCCTACCTTCCCCGCTTTTGTCCCGACCAGTGTCATCTGTCTGGTGATGCGGTTTTACATTCGAATGTGTGGACTTGACTTGAACAGACAAGAAAAGAATCGAACACAACAGAACGACTTTTCTGCCTTTGCCTATGGTGCTGATTCAAGAAAATTGGCTTTGGGCAGCCAATGACCCTCTCGCCCCTCCATTTTAGGCCATCGGGTCGAAACAGGTCATTAGTCTTGAGTTAACTAATTGGTATTTTGTCCGCCAGCTGGAAAACGGTCTACACGTGCCCACTTGACAACATCGATGTCCTTCCGCCGTGTCGAGACACTATCGCGCAACTACCGTGCCATATTTAAAGGGAATGACAGGAGCCGTGATTTAAATCAGCTGTGACCACTCCCACAGTGGCGCAGCCATCCCTCCCGTATATTTGCGCTCAGTATTGCGAGTGCTGCGATTTTGTTGAACAGCTTTTTCTGTGACTATCCATCACGTGTACGCACTTTCCTAATGGCATAGCATTATGAATGGCCGTGTTTGATATGCGTAAGTAAGGGACGTGGCTTTAGTCAGAGACTTGGGGGGGGAGGGGAGCGATTCCAAGTGAGGCTCCATTCAAATTTTTTGTCAATAAGAATTTGTTACGTTCCACCACGGCAGCCAACAATGGAGCACAGATACAGAGAAATGCAATCTCTTGCCATGCGTTACCACATTGGTTTCCTGTGTTGTGCTCAGTTGGTGGTTTAATCTCTACTGTAGTATGACATTTTGCCTTTGAACCTTCACGTGGCAGTCAATTTATTCGACCAATTATACAATTTAGTCATTATCAGTACATTCTTTCCTGAATGACATCCTCAACACGACCTCCTTTAGGAATCCAGCAAAGTTCGCCTCTTCACACTTTGGGGCTTCACAGTGGTTAACTTCTATTTTCCTATTGATACTCGCACACACCATGGAGACCACAAGTTGTCTTAAACATGACATTTTTCCCTATATCATCATTCCTGCGCCAGATGTAGCTAAATATGTTTTGAAAAAACATTCTTTTGTACAGCTAGACGTGACTAGCTTGTTTTGGAAAACCAACAGAAAAATTCGCAGAAAAATAAGAGCATGATGCAATCTTTGTCTTTTGTGTGCTGTCGATTTTTGCATCCTGAGTTTGACCCTAAATTAGTCGCACTAGCAGTCGGCTGCATTCCGGCTGGAATAGTCAGCGCAAATTACGTCGATATGGTGTATGGAAGAAATTGGGAGTGCTATGCTAGCTAAATACACTTTTACTTTGAAATACTATTGCGATAGCCACAGCATTGCAGTATTTGAGCAATACGTGAAAAAAATGGAATAGCCACAGCAGCGTATGATATGCTACTTGGTAGAGAGCAAAAATAAAGGAATCTGAATGTCGTCTTCTCTTAGCAAAAGTTCTTAGGTGACTGGCGGGCAGACTTTGGTACCTGAAGAGAACAGGAAGTGTCTTTAAATCACAAAGCGCTCATGGGGAGAAGGCAGAGGTGTTCCCACGTTTGATCGTGTTCCAGCCGGCGCAATTCCAATTCCGGGGGTAGGGGGCTCCAGGACAGACGTTGCTCAGTATTCTCAACAATGTCTGTGTTCCATAAACGTGGAGAAACAGCCTCTTTTTTTTTTTCCACTCTGTCAGCAGATGTGCACAGAAACATTACCACTTGGCATGTGCCGCGTAATGTAAACTGAAAAGTGCTGATCCCCAACTCATGTGGGAAGCGGCCACAGTGTTTTCTACTCCTTTCTCACCTAACCAATTTACTTCAACCTCTGTGTTGTGTTCGGTTCAATAATTTGACCCATTCTGACTGGGGCTGAATGATTTTGACAAATCATCTAACTGCATTTTTAATCCCCCTCAATATTGTGATTGAATATGCAATTTTTAATTTTATTTTATTAACAGACGAAATAAATGTATCTGCATTACAGTAAACAATATGAGATTTACTATGCATAAACTTCTTAAGCACTGTTATCTTGAAAGGATATATAAATAAATAAATGAATAAATAAATGTGATGCTTGAAGGGATATGTCACTGCTACTGTGATGCTTTTTATTGGCCTGTCTTTGGTGTTTCTTTTATGTGTTAGCATTAAGACACTGAATTTTTAAGGCAAAGCGATGTGGTTGTTTTCAAAACACAATGTTTAATTCTCTTAGTTTGATGTTTAGCTTGACAATATATTTGCACTATGTGCCAAACTGCTGCATGTGGAGCATTGAGTCGAGTCCACTCGTATCTCAAGAGACCCTTGTAATTTTTAAGCCAAATTTGACAGACAATTGTTCTGAAAATATTCTATAACATTCACCCATAAAATACTTTTTGTGCATGGAAAAAGAACAGCAACCCTTGTAAGTGTTGAAGTCAACTCGTTTCTCTCAGTGAAAGCAGCTTGAGGCCTTGAATGTTTATGAAAGACACTAAGAGCAGCACATTTACGTGAGGTGTCATATACAGTACAGAGGGCCGCACTCTCAGACTCAGAGGTTATTGTCTGCAAATGATAGAGGCACGGGGACAGCATTCCAAGCATTGAATACTTTTTATTGTTATTGGAAGCATGGTTGTTATGTGGCTAGCACTGAAATGCACGCTATAGCCAGCAAACTTCCAAGATGCTGCCAGATGTGTTTTACTGTCGTCTCACTGGGACACGGCATGCCTGCGTCCGCTCCACATTTAACAGACGGAGATCATTCAAAGGGATAAATCACAGTGTTGAAGGGCTGAAAAGCCTGCTAGCTAAATGCTAATTAGCATCTAGATTGATAGAGAGCTAGCTAGGTACTTTATTCATCCCAGCAGTACTTTGTCCCTGAAGCAATGGGTGGAAGACAAATGGTTCAGCAACACCATGTAGACAGACAATAGAGTACTCACAGTCATATCGTCTTTATCCTCTGCGTACAATGACCAATATTGGTTTCCGTACAGATAAGCTCAGAGAGGAGTGGAGATGATATGATGAATCCCAGGCTCCAAGGCAGGACACGCCTCCCTGGAATATGATTGGCTGCTGCAAAGATGCAGAGAGTGTGTGATTTGTAAGAGCGTTTCACAATATTTCTGTCAGGTGGTCAAGGCGGGCTTACCTGAAGAAGCAGGAATTGATTGATGCGGTGTGACAAAACAAGTTGTTTAATTTGTCTTTCTTCCATTTCATTACTGTATGTTTTTACTTAAGTCACTTAGAAAGGTTTTAATTTTTTTCACATTCGTGTTAGTAACTTGCCCAACTATACTTTTTTTCTGAAAAGAAAATCATCTGAATTCCCTTATGTCTTGTTGCTGGGTTTTCACTCAGTCCTGTTATTAAAACAAGTTAACCCCTCTAAAAAATTTGACCTATTCCACAAGTCACATGGTCACTATTGCATCATTCGGATCCTTTGTCTTTTTTTTTTTTTTTTTTGAATCACTGAATGTTATTTGGACAAATGCCCTGTGTCTGTATATCTCGTATTGGCTTGTTGTACGCTTAAAAAACAAAACAAAAAAAAAAAAACTCAAATGAGGAATTTCAAGCCAATACACATTTTGAGTTGTTGAAAGTGTGTATTCTAAAATTTCGAGTTGTATAAAGTCATACATGTATGTTTATTTTGAGAGTTTAAACGAGCAAGGGGCACCGATTGACCGGAACGACCCTTCAATATGTTAATAAACTTCAGGCTCCCCTTGTTGTTGAATGACCTAAAGGGGTCAATTTTCTCTTGCAACCAACAAGTGTTGCAGCATTCTTATCTTTTCATGTTGCTAACACTTCGTGAGGCGACGTGACCTTTCCATAAAACCACCACCGATTTTCTCATGACCAAGCAAAACAAAGCATTCCCAGCAGCAAAACCAGCGCCAAGTGCTGGTGCCAACCCCGAGAGATCTCCAAGACTTTCCAAAAGCGTCAATCTTTGCGGTCTAAGAATAGCAAGAAAGATATTATTCCTCACAACAGCGACCACCTGCTGTCTCCCTCCAGCCAGGACTTTCCTGCGTGCCCACAACAGAAGAACCGGCCTCCAATATTTGGTCACGATCATCTGAGGATCACTGGAGACTCAAGGTATGAATACAAAAGAGGGCAAAAGTCTCCTTGTGGCATGGGAAAAAATGTGTTGAATGATTGATTCGGACATCTGAGTGATGTTATTTTCATGAAATAACCTTGTTGGCATCTTCACCAGGAATTTTCCAACATGAGAAATATTTTAATCACTAAATGATGTGCTCTTTCCACTACACTTGTGTGTTAAGCCTATCAATCTGTAATTAGACCAATATGGCTGAATAAATCCTCACTCAGGCACACACAAAAATGAATTTCTTTTACTTTTGTCTGCTATTAAATGCACAATGGCGGCGTTGTTCTCATCCAATAGAAAATCGGATCCATATTTGTTCGCCTTTAAATTGCTTTATTAGGTTGGCAGTTTGAAACAGCCATTTTCTGTACGGCTTGTCCTCATGAGGGTGAGCTAGAGCCTGTCCCCAGCTGACTTGGGGCGAGAGGCAGGCTACACCCTGGATTGGTTGCCAGCAGTCACAGCGCGCACAGCCATTGATGCTTTCTTGCCTCCAGCAGTGAAAAAGTCAACTTTATTCAACTGGAACGGGCACAAAATCAACTAAACAGTACAGACAATGCACTTTGTTTTTCATCCGATTTGATGTTACAACAGGGTTCTCGTTGATCAGGCACGGGCAGCTGGCGGCCTTTCCAAGAAAAACCTGGAGAAATGAGGGGGCGGGGGAGAATCCCGAAAAGCTGGGGAAAATCCAAAATATTTTTAAAAATCTGGTTGGCGAGTATGTGGTCCTCTGTAGACACCCAGTAGCACTGATGAAAAATGATGGCGCCCCTCCAGCATTTAGGTTGTCCATCCCTGCTGTAGATGTTTTGTATTTTGATCAAATGTGCACCAACAATAAAATACATGCAAACTCTTCACAGAAAAAGTGACTGAGCCAGCATGGGGCATGGGCCTGTGTGCAAATAAATGGTCAGAATGGTAGCACCTCAGCTGCCACAATTTGAACCAGGAAAAACCCAGCCCATGGACAATTTAGTCTTCAATGAACCTAACGAATGATTTGGAATGTGGGAGGAAAGATGGAGAAAACACTCTTTACACGTGACGGCCGGTGCCAAGATTCAAACTTAGAACCTCGCAACTGTGACGCATATATTTTTTAGTGATGTTACACCAAATAATAGTGTCTGTCTTTTTAGAAGCACAACGCAAACTATCTAGTTCCGCTTGGCAAGGGAGCTTAAGGTTTGTTTGTTTTTTTTTTTTTGTTTTTTTGATGTCAGCATTATTTCTTCTTTCTCTAGCTTTCATTCAAACGTGGAAACGTGAACAACGGGACGATAAACAGAGATCAGCGAGAAGTAATTTCCCTTTAGGGACTCTTAATTCTACACGAAATTGTCTTGGATGACGTTTGCCAATCAAGCTTTCAGACGACGAGATGATTACCTAACAGCGCGTCATGTACACTGTACATTCGACATGGAAGTTTCTGTTTTTCTGACACGTCATACTAGGGAGAAAAATGTAGATCAGCACTCAAATCCTGCGAAGAGGTCCCAGAAAGGGGGAGAGGTGTCCCGCCAAGCGTACTCACTCCTGGGCTGCAGTGACATCCTGTGGCTAAAAGCTGTAACTGAACCCAGAATTGGTCCTCACTCCTGGGCTGCAGTGACACCCAGTGGCTAAAAGCTGTAACTGAACCCAGAATTGGTCCTCATGGCCCCCAAGAGTTGGGTCTAATATTTTACTTGACTTCTTCGGTTACGCGTAGGTCAAAAGATTAGAAGAAGCTCCTCCGTTTGATGAAGGGCAAGCTACAGTCTACGCTGCTGTAAACTACAACCCGAATAAACATCTTGTTCGATCGTAACAAGTTCACTGGACGATTTTATTCCTGCGTTCCATCAGGACTGTCGACGGCTTCCACCAATCGTATGAACAACTTCAAATGAAGCGTTACGAAGGTCCGCGTCTTCATTCCCAGTTCCCAATTCTATTCTTTTTAAAAAATAATTGAGCCCTACAACAGAGGTCCTTCGTGAAAACCGCTGTGGAGGGAAGCGTCTGTCTGAGTCTTTCCTGTTTGTGTAAACCGTTGACCAGAAGTGTCGCTGGTCCATTCTCTCCTGTCCCTCACTGCTGTCATCAGGCTCCAGAGCCAGAGCTGCCACCTGGCTCCTGTCTGTCAAGATCCAGCCGGTGAGCTGCTAATCTCACACAAGAGAGAAGCAAAGCAGTCCACTCCCTCGACAAGTACCCTCGACCTTTGAACTCTGTCTTCCTCAACGCCCACTTCCTCCCACGGTGCTCATATTCCACTTTGCAAAGTTGAAGGCGAGTGCTCGGTTTAGGCCTTGTTACCACCAAAATCACCACGCTAACGTGGTGCCAACTCAAAACAATTATTGTTAAAATCAATCTCAAATAAGTAATGACATCATTGTTATTTTTATTTTGGGGTGGGGCGGTGAATAGTTTTTTGCCACAATTTTTGCATCAGTTCAATAGAAATTGTGCTGCTACTTTCGGTGCTTTGACCATGTGGTGGTAGTTTATTACAGACATCCACATATACATTTAGACGGTCAAAATGCCCAAGTAAGCCACAGTAATACCGGTTGTTCTTTGCAGAGGATAAAGCATATATGCCTGTGAGTATTGTTCTATTATCTGTCTATAGGTGTTGTCACCATTTTTGAAACGGGTCATAGCACAGTAACACCGTGGCTATTCGTTTTGTACTCTTGGCTAAATGTTAGTTGTTGTGGTTTTTTTTTTGGGTTTTTTTTTAAAGAAGCATAACTCAAAATCTTCCACCCATGACAACCATTTTAGAATATATGGAAAATGCTTTCATCGCCACTCACATCAAGATATTTTTGTAAAATAAACTAAATGGAAGTAGACTGCGTGGTGTTAAAATAAGTCGTGAAGGTATTGCGTCATAGTTTGGGGACGTGCAGCCTTCCTTGGAAGTAACAACCTCTTAATCAACCAAATGGTTCCTCGCCTGATAAAAGGGCGACTATCAGCTGTCCACTACAAACTGTCAAGCAATTCCAGTCTAGTTCATTCCAGTTAGCCAGTATGAACTCATTGGTGGTTCGTCTGATTATATTTGACCTCATTGTTCGTTGGGACCCTCCAAACATTCCTCCTGAACTGCTTTTTTTTTTTTTTTAAATGGTAACGTTAGAAAAAATATATATGGTTATTCATACATTCACTTGTGATCTTAGCAATATTTTATTGTATAACATGCACATATGACAATATATTCTTGAACAAATATACAGGCATATTTTTTGGTTTGGAGCATACAAAATTATGGTTTTGCGCTTTGTTAGTAAGTAGACCAGCTACTTTGTTATTAATATATATTCAGACAATTATTTGCTCCCAAAAAATACATGTTTAAGCAAACGGTGAAATGAATTTCAGGTCATTCTAATGATGATGCCAACTCACCAGTGTCCATTATCTTGGCGTTCATTCTCTCCAAGGTCACACACGCACACACACAAACACACTTTCAAGATAAAGTCCAGTGGCTCCAGTGAAATAATCGGACGTCTAGTCTGTCCATAAGCCCGTCACAGCTGCAGTGTCTTATGGCTGCGTCGTAGATTGGACGGCGTCCGTGTGAGCTGGTGCTATGACGGCGTTCACGTTGTATTCTGTGTACGCTGGCGGCAAATCGTCGGGCTTAAAGCCCAGCTGGAACACAGCAGAAAGGACAAAACCACAGTCACACACGAGGGGAATGCTCAGTGACACATCACTCTGGATGTCCTGGTCGCGGGCCAATCGCAAGGCACAGCGAGATAAACGTTCCCACTCACATGCACAATTGAGTCTTCAATGAACCTAACATGCATGTTTTTGGAATGTGAGGGGGAGCCAGAGTATAAAACCAAACACAAGCATGTGGGGAACTTGCAAATTCCACAGAGGTTAGCTTCAAACCCAGGATCTCTGACCTGTGAGGCAACGCCGACTGTGCCGCATCACTCAGATGTACAGTACTGTATATTCAAATCAATCATACAATCTGAAAATGAGTGAAAGTATCTTACATACACCTCCCCATCCCCATCAGCTAACAAATGACCTGGCCCATCCTTGTTTCAAAAACTGCAATGTGGCCCTTGAATCCTAAATATTGCCCACCCCTATGTTAGAACCTTATGACCCTAATTCATCTTTTTTTTTTTTTTTAGTTTAAGTAACTCAATTTTTTTCTTGCCGCTTTTTTATTTCTGGTGTAATTCTGCAGTCGGCCGCTAGATGGTGGCACATTTATGTTTGATGAAAATGAAAGCAGAAGAGTGAAAAAGGGAAGTATTTCAAACTCAGCCGAGATTTTATTCCACTTGATTGAATTTCATCCCCGGTAATCCTGCTTTTTATTCCTACAGAAAACTGTAGGTTCATTATGTAATGTACATTTTTGGGCATGATCGATGTCTATTGTGAGCTAAATTGAGAAAAAAAATGGGATTTGTTGACTGGAAACAGAGTGATTGGTAGACTAACGGTGTATAATAGCTTTGTCATATCTATTGCGCGCGCGCGCGCGCTCTCACTCTCACTATATTATGTTTTTAAATGTGCTTGTATTATTTTAGAAATGTGTATAAAGACCTTAAAAAGGTGAATGCTATGAATGCTATAGAAACAGTATTTGAAAAAGGACATCAATTAAGCCAAGAATCACCTCGGTGTAGGACGGCGGGGGTCCACAGTAGCCTCCGGCAGTGTTGTACTGCGGTGGCGTCAAAGTTTCTTGACTGTACCGAGGCACCCCGTGTTGGTCTTCTTCCTGCTGCTGCTGCTGCGACAGTCTTCCATGAAAGGGGATGAAAAATATGGAAGGAGGGCGACCGTCATGCTCGGTCCGCCTCCACGCCTCCCTCTCGATCTCCTCCTCCCTCAGGCGGCTGCACGCCCTGCAGAAGGTGGTGCAGAACATGATGAGGAGGCCGATGCCCAGGATGGCCAGGAAGATCCTTGGGAGGCAAATGGATACGGTTTCAGTCACATGTTCGACTCGCCGCTTGAAACATCCTGAATCGTTTGCATGTGAATGGACTTACTCGAGAGCGGGGATGTTGCTGAAAGCCATCCTTCGAGGTGAACGAATGTGGATTGCAACAGAAGAGCAGTCAGACCTGAACGGGAGCAATTGCAGATTATTTAGCCGGGACCTCCCTGATTCCGTTCCACTTAAAATGTGTCTAGTTAATAAATACATGCATGCTAAATCCTGTTTAACATTAATTATTCAAGTTCCACACTTCAGCAGTCATGCCTAGCGCGCTATGCCGCTAACTAAGTTGTAAATAGCTCGCGGCAGGTCACTCAGGTGGAGAGAAGCTAGCGCGAGTCACTTGTAACGCCTCATTGCACAAACGATCTTTCTCCTTGAATTAACATCATATGCTAATTGAGTTTGACTACCAATATGTCAATTTTATTTTTTCAGTAGCAGGTAAACTAATCAACCAAATGCTGATCTAGTGAAGCTAAACAGCGCTAATGGGGAATCATTTTCTTAAAAAAGCAACGAAGACAAAGCCTCAATCTTGACTGCTTTTGTTTGTTCTCTTACTCACCAATAAAATGCTACGCTAGCTAACAACTGGCCAGTGTGGGTCACCCGCAAGATGTTGTAATGGTTGAAGAGCACATTTCAGTATCTTAAATCGGGTTTCGTCGCTGATGTATTTTTATTGATCTATCTATGACATCTTGTGAGACATACTCCACCATATGGCGGAAGGTCGATCCACCTGTGGCCATTCGTACCACTGAATAATAGCTTTCTCTTCAACAAAACTCAAGACGAGCTCATCACTATTTCAGAATATATTCAGTACAGTAATTTTGTCTTTTTTTTTTAATTGTACCTCAATAAAAGACACCAATGAGGCACAGAGAGTGTCACCCTATTTAAAGCAGTAGTCTTATTTCCATCGCTGAAATCCGAGGCAGATCAACTCTCGCTAATCTTCCAACAACTGCATGATACACTTTGAACCACATTAATTTGTACGAGTCGCCATGATCTCAGAATGTGTGTGTGTGTGTGTGTGTGTGTTTTTTTACAACCCATCCATGTCGTGATAAGCGTCTTTAGCAGGCAACCTGCTCTAACACAATACGGTTTACAGTCTGCTTTTACAATCCAACCGCACTGGTTGTTGCTGGTTCGGATTTCTTGCGTAAAGATGTCGTCATGAATGACTGGGTTGTTGTAAAGACGCAAACTCCCTCCGTTTCACACTTGATTTTAAGAGTCAACTATTTGTTTTCAAATCTGCAAATGGTTGTACGCCGCCTTACCTCTGTGAGCTGATCCATCTCTACATGCTACTTCTCCGTCCATGCATTAGGTTATTTTTTTAAAATTATATTCATATTTCTCGGCGTACAACACAACAAGGATGAGATTTGAGCCTTTATTTTTAGTGTCTTAAGTGTTTTTGACTTGGCTTTAATGATGTTCCAGGAGCATCACAGTCAGAAAAAGGCTACAAAGCTACCAATCCTAAAACCTCGGAACAAATGACATCATAATCTGTCAGCCACGCTGCAATACGTTTCTTTTATAATCCTGCTCACTTGAATGTTTACACCGTGCTATAATCTGCGGAACCCGCGGTACACTAATAGTCAAATGCCTGCATCTATGCACATTATCTACATATTTTTCTGGTGTACTCGGTTTTATATTGTCACCGTTTTGAAATGTATGTACTTTGCCTAAACTCTTTTTTCCCCCTTTTAGTTTTCCTTCTAGGTAACACGTAGCTAGTAACACGCTATGTTAAGTGCATTTCACTCGTTCCGAAATGATTTAATAAACAAAATACCAACCCTGGATAATAAGTCCATTCAAAAATACATTTTTATGATAATCAAGAAATTTTACACAAAGTGAGAACAACTGATTGAAACAAATGCAAAGGAAAACTTTTGCTCTTGAATCAACCCAAGTTGTTTCAGTGCCCATCGCGTATCCGCTCGGTCCGACAGAAGACCGTAAGCAATTTTGCCACTGTGAGTATGTTACATCATCATACAGAAATAAAAATGCAGTGACGCGTAATCTTTCAGTAGACACATGACACTATCACGAGCGGCTGAATCATCACACTGATAAGTGGACGGCACGACTGCATGATGACAAAAATGACACCCAACCCAATGTCAACAGACATTTTTTGCAGCGGTCATCAGTAGCTAAAAAGGGAGGTCGATCCTTTATTGGTCCCGTCGGAAATTCTGTGACTCCGTAAGATGTTGGTCACCACTTTACACTAAGTGTGCCTTTGTAAAGTACTGATTGATCGTCAACATTTTGTAAATCATTGCCGATCCGCCGTAAATGACAACGGTGGGTGTTTGCTCACTATTTGGCTGATCAGTTGGTCTGGTCTTTTGAATTTCTAATCCAGCCGTGACATAAAAATGGACACAACGCGTTATCACGAGCCTTATATGTTAGGTGTCCGAAATGCCACAAATGGCCTCACTCGGGACATTTCTTACACTTGACCGTAAAAGATCAGGAATAAGAACTGAACAGTTGATAGCGGCGCTGTAGATGTGAATAGCGCGGGTGAAATGTGCTTTTCGTTTTATTGTATTTACCTTGAGTTTTTAATTAACTTTCTTTACACAGAGGCTAGGAGGGATCACGTGAGTGTGTCACGCCTTTTCATGTGATGTACATGGCACCTAATTTCCTCTCCTCTCCCCCTAAAAAAAGGACGGTGCTAATACAAAATGATTTGCCAATGTGCATATATATATATATATATATATATATATATATATATATAAACAATATTAAACATCAAAAGTTCTATTTCAATATATTTCATTAGCTTTGCCTTTTCTCGTTCCGGGCCGAGTCCCATCTTCTCCATAATGGCGGGAAAACAAAACAAAAAAAACATGAGCACTCACAATTCTTTTCCATGCTGATATTCTTCGTTGTGCAATGAGGAGGTCGGAGCTTCTTACCTTGAGTCGCAGTGACGGCCCTCCTCAGGTGTGGACTCAAGGGCTAAGCGGAGCAGGCGTTGTTCTGACTTGGGTGTGCTGCTGCCAGGGAGCGGCCCGCGGCCCGGTCTGTGTAAGGGTTAAGCGCAGAAAATGAATGAATAAGGTTGACTTTCTAATGCAAGTTGAAGCTGGCACACACGGATACTGCAGATGTGCTGTTTTCTATTATAGTATCCGGTGCCTTTTATTGGTATGTGCCAAAGGTCCAGCGCAAGAATTTATGACGGCTGCAGAGGTTTTAAAGTAAACGCTACCGCCGGCCACGCCGTCTCACCTCAGACCACATTAGACACAGTGAGGTCCTGTGGAGAATTTGTAGACACAAATCAACAGTTAAGCATTTTTTTTTTCATGCATTGGGCAGATTTACGGTAACAAGTATGTGCTTCAGTGGATATAAAAAAGTCCACACAAATCAGGGGTGGTTTTAGAACTGTTTTACTCTGAAACGTACTTTGGACAAGAGAGATGTTTCCAATGCGGTTTGTTTGTGATGGTCAAAATTGGGATGCGATGAGTCAAAGTCAAATCAAATCTGACGTGCATCTGGTTTGTCTGTTTTTTTTTTTTAAATAATCCAAGTGACACAATGCAAGGTTTGCTTGATACATTCATCAAGATTAAAAACAAGTGTATCCCATAGGACATCTGGATTTCCTCATACATTGCAATATGCAAGTGGGTAAAAGTCTCATTTAAACGTCCTGCTATCACAGGACGTTTCAATCAAATTAAACAAATCACGGTTATAATGGCGTGCAGATGGGATCGATACCCCGTATATCCATGAAAACAGCAGCAATCGACAGCAATGCTCAGGTTCTACAAAACCTGAAACACCAAGCCAACAGAATGAAAAAGTGATAAGTTGTATCAGAGTCATCAATGAACACAAATAGCAGCGAATTAGCACAAAACAATAGCATTCATCGTCGTGAAGAAAATAAATATCAAAGTGATAGTTGGAAACATGTACCGTAAAGCCATTTTCCTAACCGCTTATCCTGTTCAGGATCGTGAGGCCTATCCTTGATGACTTTGGTTAAGAGTGGAATTGCACGAGGTACATACAGAGACAAAAAAAAAAGTAGTCACACTCCCATTCACAGTGATGGATGATGTAGAACAGGGTAGAGTAAGAACAGATTACCATGAGAGGGTCCACACAAGGACGGGGAGCACCCCAAGGGTCAGTGTTCCACCCATGAAACATTTAAAGTTAAAAAAAAAAAAACTCTCTCAAAGGACAAAAGCATTTTGACCTCTTTGGCACACGGACATTGAGAAACACACATCGACTTCATATTGAGAAACTCCTGGGGTCAACCCAAAAGTCGTAAAATAACATTTCATAATAAATTAAAACCCAAATGAAAATCAGTTGAAGACCGCAGGAGCATGAAAGAAAGAACATTTTGGTATGATCTTGAAGCTAGTGAATTATGTAACCTAAAGATACTTGGCACAGACTGACATCAATAAGATGTTTCAATAAAACATGTGGAAGCTCCTCCCTAATTGCGACCCACCTTTCCCCCAAAATATTACATTTTGGGGAAGAAATCTAAAAAGGGTCTTTTTTTTTTCCCCCTCCCTCTTACAAGTCCTCATGAATAAAGCTGGTCATCTGTTTTTTCAGCCAGGACTGCAGCACGGAGAAGTTGGTATCGCCCCAGCGAATGTTCTCATGGATGGCGTCATAGGTCTGCTGGATACATCGCATCTCTGAGCCCATCTCCACCGTAAGAGAGCTGAAGAACTTCTCCACCTGAGTACACCAATACAAGTGATTCGCCAAAGCACAGCGGTAGATGACAATGTTCTCGCGATGCAATTTTCCATGAAAAATACGACCAACAACTCGCAATCGGATGAGACCCAATCCATAATATGTATCCAAATTTACTTGAGCAGTGGTCCTCAAACACTGGTCAAGGGAAATGGTGCCAGGCAACACATGTTGAGGAAATACATTTTTTGGGAGTTTAATTTATCGTATTTTCCGCACTCTAAGGAGCTTCGAAGTATGGTGCGCCTTATACTCAATGAATGGCCTATTTTAAAACTGTTTTCATATATAGGGCGCACTGCATTATAAGGCGCATCGAATCAAAGCTACAATAGTGGCCGCCGTTGTGTTATGCATCCACTAGATGGTGCTACACTAAAGGGAATACAATACAATACAGCTTTATCGATATAGAGCTTTCACAACCGCTGCAGCTGTAACAAAGCGCTTTACAGAACATTTAAAATACTAAGGCCAAGAAATCAGAATATTGAGCCATATATAAGCCGTGTCGGATTATAAATCGCACTGTCGGCTTTTGAGAAACTTGAATGCTTTTAGGTGCACCTTAAGGTGCGGAAGATATGGTCAATTTC
Organism: Hippocampus kuda; assembly: GCA_901007745.1. Classification (NCBI taxonomy): domain Eukaryota; kingdom Metazoa; phylum Chordata; class Actinopteri; order Syngnathiformes; family Syngnathidae; genus Hippocampus; species Hippocampus kuda. Next base: position 34,792 of record CAAKHF010006316.1, on the reverse strand, counting down.
TTGTAGCAGAATGTATGCCCCTGATTTAAAGCCGAGAATGTTCACGAAGCCCCTTCCTCACAGGCGTTTGCCGGCATAACGATTATATTGGGACATATGTCCAAAAATGTCCATTACCACCCAGGACGGAATGTTCAAAACTGATGACATTTTTTTGGGGCCAGTGGCTGACTTTTTAAAAGCACACACTTCTGTTTTGAAACCTGCGGTCCAACCGATCATCTGGTATGAACTCTGCGAAATAAGCAAAATTTGGCACATTTTTTTCCAGATTTTTTAACACGTTACAATGTGTTAAAAAAAAAAGACGATGACATTCAAATAAATGGCCAATTTTTGCGAATTTCACTCTGTTGAAAAATTAAACAGACACTCGCGGACAAAGCCTGGAAATCACAACTTTTTTTGTCAGCGTTAAGAACGCTGACTAAAAAAACAAAACAAAAAATCCATATTGTCCTGGACCTACTGAATACGCATAAAAAAAATTATTAAAAAAAAACAGAGGCCTGCAACAGTGCTAACTGACGACACCTCGGACAGCACTTTGACACAGACCTTATATCAGCAATTGTGGTTTTTTTTAAAAAATTTGTTAATTTTGGATTCTTACAAGACAATATAGCGCGGATGTACTCACCGACGATAGCATTGTCTTGGTGGAGTACAGGCCGGTCACGCCCTTCACCATGCGCGCTATGGAGGAGGAGCCAACTTCAAACCTGCAATATCCGTTCATAGAGGTCAATTATTTGATGATCTAAGAGCATATTTTTTACATTTACCGGGAAGTATACAACTACCCCTGAAACAGGTCCTGTACCCAAAGAAACTTGGACTGTGGCGATTTGTTGCCAGAGTCCCTTACACTGCATTCACATGACTGACAGGCAGTTTTTTAAAACAAGACTAGTACAACTAAACAAATTCAAATTGGCATCGCAATGTTAGCACAATGCAATTGTCAAATCGCACACGCTTCTCGGCGAGGATTTAATTTTTCACACACACACACACACACACACACACACACACACACACACACACACACACACACACACACACACACACACACACACACACACACCACATATTTTATACGAGATAAGATTATTGTAAAAAAAAATGATTGCTTGTGTTTGTTAAAAAAATAAAAAAGGGAAGAGGAGCTTATAAAAAATAAATCGCATATTAAATCGGAATAGTGAAAGGATTTTGCGCAATTCAATGATTTTTCTAAATAGTTCAGCCCTAACCCAGAGTGTCAAAATCATTTATGACGCAAAGAAGCTCATTGGACGTCCCGGACCTGACCTGATTTCAGTTCACTCAGCAATTTAGTGTTGGCTATCATTCAAAAAAAATGATAACACTTCTTACCTAATAGAGCCTGAGAGACTTTGGAAATCAGACGGGCACAAGTAAGATGCCGGCCGACAAGAAAGTAGTCCACATGTCGACACTTGTCCCATTTGCGGTTCAGTTTTGTGATAACAAAAGTATCTTGTACCATAAACGTCACTCATGGCGCGGCTTACAACTGACTTTTTGATCAGGGTCTGCCAATTGGCTCGGAGGAAGTCCCACGCTAGTCTGTGTCCTCGGGGGTTCCTGCTGACAGAGACCAACACGTGTGGCAGGTCTTGAGTTTTAATCACCTCGCCGAGGAGACTCTGCTCCAGAATCCTGCAGAGGAAAGAAGAGGAGACCCACTTCTTTAAAAAAAAAAAAAAAAAAGGATCCCCCACTCTTGAGGAAAAGAAGTGAAACGTGAAGAAGAGAATGAAGGCAGGTGGGGTTTGTTTTTTTTTTGCTGACTAAAATTATTCAAGGTGTGTCTGGTGTCATAAGATTTTCCAAAACATTTTAAAATACTTTTTAACATGGATTTAAAGACATTTACACTTAATTGGTATGTTTTGAATATTTATTCGTTCATACAATTCCTTCTGATAAAGGGGGGGGGGGCATATTATAGAAAAGTACTGAAAAAAATGCTTTTTGTGAGTGATTTTAAAGCAGGAGGGGTAACATATTATACAGGGGGGCGGGCGTTATTCACGGGATTTTATGGTAATCCTTTCAGAAGAACCAAACCAAAACAGTTTGCAATAAATACAAACAACAAATGAATTGGATAAATAAGTCATATATATATATATATCCCTATTTGAATTATTTAGCATTTTTCAATCATCCCCCCCATTTCCCATATCCTAACAGGGGTGTCAAACTCATTTTGGGCGCGGGCCACATGTTAGTTACCGTTTCACTTGGTGGGCCGTTATGACTGAAACCATGTGAAGAAGTCAAGAATAACGGTTTATTCACCTGTTGTTTAAGTTTTTGTCATGAGGGGTTTGGCAACAAGAAAATGCTTAGAATATATCTTTTTTTTTTTTTATTACAGATGAGAATTTTAAATTTTGATAGACATTCTAGAAAGGATCATGGAAGTCGACACGTTTGAGCTGCTTTCATGGGCCACCTAAAATGATGTGGTAGGCCAGATCTGGCCCCCAGGCCTCAAGTTTGACCACCATGTCCTGATATAATGTCCTAACTGTACTGAGGCGAACGGGACAGCCGCGTGCTGCGTTCTTGTTAGCATACGCACCACTTGAGCTTTTGACGCAACGGGCTACTCGCCAAGGCAATCCTGATGCGGGTCTGAACGGACATTTGCAAGGCCCGGCGGTGGAACTCAAACAGGAAGTCCCACCCTTCCTCTGTTTGAGCCCCGACGGCATACACGGCCAGGCTGACGTCGACGGGGAGGCTGAGAAGCGGAGACATCTTCAATTCCCTGCATTAGACATCATCATCATCGCTCCAACGTGAGGGAATGCCGGCTCTGACCTCATTTGGCCATCCGAGTCCCTCCACAAGTTGAACAGGTGCTTGGCTTTCGTCACACAAGGGGTGTAGTTCCTGACACAGGCGAACGCCAGCAGGGAGCTGCGCAGCGCTCGCTCCGACGCCGAACCGGAATCGTCCCACCTCTGACTGTCAATCAAGTCCTTGAACAGGTCGAGCATGAAACTCTGTGGGGGAGGCAGGAGGGGGGAGACAAGGAAAAAATGAACTGCACTACTTGGTTGGTACAAGCAGAGATGCTCACTTTTGATTTAGTCTCAACGAGTCGGACGTCTAAAACAGGCCCTTCTTGAAATCCGTGGGTCTGAGGATCCTTTACATACAGGGAAGATACCCAGACCTCCATATCTCGGGATGCACTTTTTTTAAAAACGATATGGCACAATTTATTACTGCCTTTAGGTTTCAATCTAAGGTGAGGGACTGTAAATAAAAGGCAGCGAGCAGATAATGATATGACACGATGTCATATGACACCACAGTATTGCGGTACTGGATGTGTCAAAATGTTGCCCAAGAATGTTGAACAGGAAGCAAGAAAGAAAGAACCGGGCGATGAGCCTGAACATCAGAATGGATCTGGACAAAAGCCGAGAGGCGGTGGTTTCTACAAGTTGGAGACGGAGAACAATGCTGAGGAAGTGGAGGAGGAGACAAAAACAGGAATGATCGTTTCTAGATCAAACAGAGGTCATTCGGAACTCACCTTGAAAATATTAGGGGAAAAAAAAAAAGAGCAGGAACGAGTTACAATTTGAATGTGTTCATCAGTCAGCGTAGCAAAAGGAGGAAATTGCCAGTTGGGCCCAAATTGGATATTTCATCGAGGGGTGTGATCACTTTTGTTGCCAAGAGTTTCGACTAGACCCTGACCAATTTAATCAGCAAATATTAGCTCTTTTTTTTCCCCTAACATTAAAGGCTGGCGAGAGCTAATTGACAATATTTTCAAGCTGTAAGTGACAATTTAATTTAACAGTAATTGCACCCAGAGTCAATCACTGCTTCACACCCTCTTACAAAAGCTTGCAGAAATGTTCCATTCAGGCGCCAAATAAAACCAGTCAGGCGGCATTTCAACTCTACAGATTCTTGACTTAATTATCATTTGATGTGTTGTGTCAGACATCGGTTTCCCAACCAAGAAAAGAGCAGTCGTTTGACTTTGGATGGTAAAACTCAGCTCACCTTCATGCTGTCTTCGAGAAGACCAAGTTCCCTCCTTTGTATCAGTTTGTAGATGGGGAGGAGCTCTTTAAAGCCCTGAGTCACTGATATGATGTCGGTCTCCTTGGAGAGATATGCGGACAGGTCCAGAGCTGTTTCCAGGCTCAGCTTCTTGATACTGCAACATGCACATTTCAAAAAAAAAAAAAAAAAAAACCCGTGTAAAAGCCATGAAAATACAATCCTCGTATTCTGTATTAACGAGCACTTGTAGACAACACGGTAGACGCAGCCTTTTTTTCTTTTCCCCTCCATACTTGTGGTCAAGGCAAGTACAGAAAAAAAAGGCAACATCCTAAATCAGCGGCCGCCAACCAGTCGACCGTGGGACTGATCCCAAGGTGACCGCGAGGTGTGTAGGAAAAAAAAAAAAATACAATAATTATGACATGACAACAAGTCAGTGTTGCCAACGTAGCGATTTTGACGCTATATTGAGCGAGTATTCCGACCCTCTCGAGCGACTCTTTTTTTCAAAACAGTGACTCGTGACAATCTAGCAACTTTTTCTGGTGTCATTGGAGACTGTTGGAGTCTGTGACGTGAAAGCACGTTGTTAAGCCTGTTCTCAATGAGCAGCGCCTGGTGCCGCTGTGGCCCCTCCCCCAAATGAAGTCGCTGCTGTCTGATCCCGCCAGGTTTACAGTCAGGGCTGGATGTAAAGGGAAACTTTTCTTTGTCTAAAATAAACAAAAAATTATATCGTATCTGGTTCATATTAAGGTCAGTTATGGCTATTGCTCATCATGCACATTAGTGTGTGGGGTTGCGATGTTGACACTGGCCTGGTAGAGCTCCGGAGGTTGGCTGCTTGGGACAAAAAAGGTTGGGCAGCCCTGCCCTAAATGTATCATTGCCTTTTTGCAAAGTCCAAAATTTTCCAAAAAAACAAACTCTGTCACTGAAAGAAATAACGCTTCGCTCTCGACGTTTACCAACCTGACGAGCCGGAAGACGTCATGGATGAGGCTGGCTCGGTCCTTGCCGCTCAGCGCCGTGTGGTTGTTGTGCAGCAGTTTAATCATGTTCTTCCACCCCTCTTTGCCGTAATGAACGACGTAGTAGCCGCTCATGTCCACGTTGAACTTGACCCAGTCCACGCTGTTGGGAACGCGAAAGAGATCTGTGGACCAGGAGCTACAGTCAACGCAAATTCTGAACACAAGCCCACACAAGCCCGTTTCACTGCAAGCTAAGGTTCAGCAACAAGCGCAAAACACAAACACAAATTTTTAAACTCAGTTATATTGCTAAAAAAAAAAGAAAATTCAAGGAAAACAAGACAAACTATTTTGAACATACAGTACAATTGGAAATAATTGAATAAACCGCCTAAACAAACATTTACAGGAGAGGAGGACATTGACCAAAAAAAATAAAAAATCATCTCCATTGGTATTCGGAAATCTTAAAGTAAATTCTCCCTAATCATCAAGTATTTGGATAAAAATAAAAAAATATATATTTTCGCATGGTTAAAGACTACACATTTCATTTTTAGCCCTGGAGAACTCACGGGGTCAAATTTGGCCCCTATAAATGCTGCTACTCAAATGCTGCCCTTAAATCCCAAAGGGTCAAATTTGGCCCTAATCCTAAATTAGGATTAAAGCATTAAATATTTGAAAAAACATATTTTGGTGTTCACTGAACATATAGCAGTCATTTAATGTAAAATTCATCATTTTCCAAAGAAGAAAAGGGTTCTTGGGTTCTCCAGGGTTAAATAATCAATTTCTTCTTGACTTCCTTATTATGGTTTCACAGAGGAAATGGAGCCCGCGACAAAAAAAATAAGTTTTGACAACCCTGGCGTCAAGTGAAGAAAAAAAACCCTCTTACCTACTGCGCTTTTCATCAGGTGGTGGTGTGTTGTGGCAGAGTCACTTGTCTTGTATGTGAGTGGAATCTGCCAAACGGGCCTGAACATCACAATTGAAATTAATATTGTGCAGTTTGACCCTAATGAGGATAAGCAAAAATGAACGGGTGGATGTTTAGTATTTATGACTATTTTTTTGTTTTGTTTACGTTTCCACAGGGGCTTTAGTGGTGGCGGGCTCCGGCTCCGTCATCAGGTAACGCTGCTGGGTGAGAATGAGCTTGCGCGATTTCAAGTCGATGTTGACTAGCGGGAAGCCCTTCTGTAGCGTCCACGTGTCCATGACGGTCTTGATGTCAAACTTCTCGCCATCGTACTGTTTGATGGACCACACGAGGCACAAATCAGTCACAACATGCCCATCACACCCGGTGACATTTTCAAGCACGTACGTTTTCTCCCGTTGGGAGGATGTGTTTTGAGCAGAATTCTTTCTGTTTCGTCGGCGCGCCTGGCAGATCATTCAGATCGCAAACCTGTGCGAGAAGAGAAAATCGATGGGGAGTGAAGAGTTTGCATCAGCGTTGGTGAATTCAAATGTCCTTGAGGACACGGTTTTTGTGTGCATTTTGTGGCTCTGAACGATCTTGAACGATGATATATCACATTAATATCATTTTATAGGTTAGGACCAAGTTCAATGCAAACATGGTGGGTCAGCATTCTGCTGTTATGCTGCACAGAAATGCAATCAGATCCCAACAGAACTGAAGTTGTCGCCAAATGTAAATGGTTTTAAATCAAGGTTAAAAATGATGTTTTTTTTTCTCCCCTATACCATGACAAAGGTTTTTTCGAGCATTTCTCGAATCATTGTTTCCAAAATCATGGTCTTGCACTCTAAACAACTTATTTCTTTCATTGGCTTTGAAATGCCTTTTGCCTTTAAATTAGGTGTTTCGCCTTTAAATGTTGTTTTTGAACTATGTGACGCACGTTGTGTATAAAACGTGCTCTACAAATAAAAGCTGCCGTGCCTTGCAAGTGTTCACTACAACACTTCAACAAAAAATGTACCAAACAAAAAAGGCGTGAACATAAGTCAGTAAGTCATAAGTGGCTGTATCACTTTTCATATGACGTGAAAACAATGATATGTAAGTATGTAGACAGCACTTAAACTCGAAACTTATCAAGGCACTAAATTAATTAAAATATAAAATGTACATAATTACTTTTTTTTTTTTTAAATGATCCTATTGACAAACTAAAATCAAGCTTTTTTTTTTTATTGCAGCCTTTGCAATTTGCTAAGCTAAGGGACACTTTTTAGTTCTCGGTGAGAGAGGAGACGCGGTATTATGAAGAGCAGCTCTGCACCCCTTGCAATTATTAATTATCTTGCTGAAATGCTAATAACCGGCAGCATCCAGACAAGGACCCAATACGTCATCATGTTTTTTTCATAAAGCAAAAAGCACAAAAGGAGCCGGATGCTAAGGTCACAACTCCTCACTCAGCTGCAGTAATATGTGTTGTTTTGCACAGAGGATAAAGAATATAGAAAACTACAATTTCGGGGCATTGTCCTCAGATACACGAATGACTCACATTGGTCAGGCTCTCCCACAGGTGGCTGTTGGCGGTGTTTTTGTAGCTATAGCGCTTCAGGTAGCGGAGGATGCCAACCTCGAACACGTCAGGTGTCAGGAAGTCTTTCAGCATGTTCAGAAGGCACGCTCCCTGAAAAAGGAGCAAACCGCGTTCGACAAAGAACGACACGCTGATCGAGGATGCTGCAAAAGGGGGGGGGGGGGGAACTGACCTTATCGTAGGACACACTGTCAAACATTTCCTGGATCTCGGTGGGGTTTTCCACATCGGTGGAAACCGGGTGGGATGAGTGGAGACTGTCGACTTCCATGGCTGTGTAACACTTGCCCAAGAATAAGTCGTTCTGAGAGGAGAGAGCCTTGCTGGTGGGTTTTGTACAACAATGGTCCCCAACCCACAGGCCGCGGACCGGTGTCGGCCCGTGGGTCATTTGGTACCAGACCGCACAGAAAGAATAAAGAAGTTACATTACTTCTGTTTTATTTCTTTCGGGATTTGAAAAATGTTTTATTTTGAAAAATCACCGGATTCTCGGTTACATCCGTCTACAGTGTGTCTGTCACTCTTGACGCGGGGCAAGGCACGCTTCTCGGTCATGTGATAGCTGACCGCTAAAATGAAACCCAGGAGCTAGCAAAACGAGTGAAAAACAAATGTCTTGGGAAAGTTTCTTTGGGAAGGGGGAAAGGCCCAGCCAGGAGACATAATAGGAGCCTACGACTTTCAAGAAAGAGAAGGCTACTTTTAATAAACATTATCAGGAGTTCTATTTCAAATACGGCTTTATCTCAACGGGAGATTCCCACGCAGCAAGCCCAGTCTGCATAATATGCGGCGATGGTGGTTCGTATTTTTCATGCGCTTTGTATTTGCGGTCTCTCTCATTTTGAAGGCGCGTGCAAATATAACCATAGCGAGCAGAGAGTGTTGTGGTCTGATAGGACGTTCCTCGTGTCATGATTTGTGTTTATTATTGCGTTTCGAAAATACCACCGTTTTCATGCGGGTTATATCATGACTATCATTTTCATAACTTTGCTACTGCGAAATGGGAATTTCTCCATTGCGAGACTAATAAAGGTTTTCTTATCTTATCTTATCTTATCTTATCATATTATTTTGTTGTATTTATCCGCCACACCTTAAAGGCCGGTCCCTGAAAATATTGTCTGACGTTAAACTGGTCCGCGGGGCCAAAAAAGGTTGGGGACTGCTGTTGTAAAGTGTGCCTCACAAGGCAGATCAATCACTGGCATGTGGGTGGGGGTCACGCTCTCACCACTTGGAACTGCGGGTAGGTGGCGTTGACAGCAATGAACTCCATGAATTTGGCGAAACCCTCGTTGAGCCACAAGTCGTTCCACCACTTCATCGTCACCAGGTTGCCAAACCACTGCACACAGAAGACAACGGAGATTCTCATATAACAGGACGGTGCATCGAAAAAGTTTGCACCCTTGATCGCATGCCAGGTTTTTTTGTGATGTGAGATGTGAACACAATTTTATTTTGAAACAAAATAGAGAATATTTGTTACAGAAGAAACCATGTGAAGTTTAAATAACCTAATGTGAACCTTCTTGTTGGGTTTTATTTCTTCTTTTCGAGCGACATACAAAGTCCTATCATTGGTGAGTCATTTTAGAACAGACCCGTGGGCTCTTCATTTACTCATTGTTCCCGCTGGCACCGGGTTTTTTTTCTTCTTTAAAGACAATGCAACAGTAATAACGCAGGCATCCGTGTTTCTTTTGTCTTCCTCCCTCCCTCTCGCTCCTTCTCACGTAGCGGCTCAGCCCTCCCTACTTGAGGAGGAAGGCGTGGAGGAGAAAATTAATTGAAGACAATTAAAAAAAAAAAATAGAGTTCATTACAGGTGTCATCCTGTATTGTTGCTTATAAAGCATTGACGCCTTAAAACCACAGTCAAGCATCAAAACGGTAATCGGCCCATGCCTCGTCCAATGAGATCTACAGGTCGAAAGGTCACGTTAATGGTGTAAAAAAGTTTTGAAATGGTTGATCCACCCATCCATCCGTCCATTTTCTAATCCGCTTATCCTCACGGGGGTCACGGAGGTGCTGGAGCCCATCCCAGTCATCTTGGGGCCGCAGGCGGGCAACACCCTGAAGTGGCTGACAGCCAATCGCAGGGCACATATAGACAAAGAGCCCTTCCCAATCACCGTCACGCCTAAAGACAATTTAGAGCTTTCCATTAAGCTGCCGTGCATGTTTTTGGAATGTGGGAGGAAACCAGAGGACCCGGAGAAAACCCACGCAGGCATGGGGAAACTGCACATGGGAAGGCTGATCTCGTTGTTTTTGAAATGACTGGCATTTGAACAAGGGGTGCGTCGACTTTTTAGGATCCGACGTCGATGTGAAAAGTGACGTCTCCTTGCGATGTGTGTTGCATTGCGGCACTCTTGCCTGATGCGCAAGCTCGTGAGCGATAATCTTGGCGATGTGCACTTTGTCAGTGACGGAGGATTGTTCGGGGTGGAAGAGAAGGGCCGACTCTCTGTAGGTGGTCAGGCCCCAGTTCTCCATCGCTCCCGACTGGAAATCGGGAATAGCAGCCAGGTCTGCGGGGAGCACAAACAGACATGGAAAGGAAATGCACAACCTTTACAACGCCTACACACAGGCTGCATCGTTTCAAATGTCAATATCCGAGTAACTCCGAAGCAAAAAAGATGAAATGGGCTTCATGCTGAAACATAAAATAGTGATCAAAATTCCAACCCCATTTTCAGACCGCTTTTCAGTTGCTGTGTATTCATGCGAGCGTTGTTCAAGCATTTCCTAAGATGCGGAATGCCATTTCACCGCTAGTAAACGTCATTCGTCACCCTGAGGAAATAAAAATAGGAAAGCCTTCAAGGAATTCACATTTGCGTTGAACGATATTTAGCTTAATGAGACGCATCTTGTTAAAAATCGAGATCAAATGAGTGCCGGCTGTATTATTAGATGATGAGATGATGTCAAGTTTTTGGTGGCACCCTGTATGACGCGTTATGAGATGATTCTCTCCATTTAACTGCTGTTGACATATACACAAAAACATCAACTAGTAACCACTCCTCTAACCGCAATAACCAGCACCTTGCACGATAAAATAAACTAGAAATAGTCCACAGAGGCCAAAGAGACCATGATGACCAGTTCCTTGTGAATCAAATTTTTTGTGGATGATTGTTGAATCCTAAAACACCAACTATATTTGATCCAATAAGTTTGAGGCGGCCAGGGTATGAACAATGTCGCCGATTTGCATATGAGACTGAAATATTACGACATGTCACATTCCCATCATCCATTGTCAAATACCGAACAACATGTTCACCCTGTTTGGGGAGTGGGTAAGGGATATTGAAGTAGTCGTCGTAAAAGTCGAGCAGCTTCACGGCGGCGTCCAGCGCGAAGTCCGTCTGGTTGATTTTCTCAGCTACGGCGTAGACGGAAATCTGGTGGCAATCAGGAATGCATGCGTCAGTCTTTGCTCGTAATGCTAAAAGTCTGGTTGATTTTCTCAGCTACGGCGTAGACGGAAATCTGGTGGCAATCAGGAATGCATGCGTCAGTCTTTGCTCGTAATGCTAAAAGTCGGGATGCTAACATTTGACGATGTAAATGGAGATGTGTTGAACTGAAACATTCAAATCATCTTTTCCCATTGAATTTAATTAAAGTGGAAATCCCAGCTCCCCCATAAAAAGTTTTGCTTTTTTTTTGGTTCAATGAGAAAAATTAGTACTAAGATAATAAAATTGTATTTCATTAAAACATACAGTAATGACGTAATTAAACACATAGCCACATTTTTTTTATTCCGATTCAATAGACATTGTGTTGGTGGTCCTGGTGTGCGCGCGTGCATGGCAACCTAGGGGCTGTTTAATATGGGTACTCGGATATACGGGAAGATGGTCACGGAAAATATGCCAGCGTGTTCTCTTACTAGTTCTGAAGATTGCGGCAAAATGCTGAGTCTGATTGGAACGACACCTCACCTTGACGCCATGTTGGGTCGTCTTGCTGACGGAGTGGAAGTCGGACACGATGAAGGCGACCAAATACGTGCTCATCTTTACCGTGGTGGCAAAGTGATCCTCAAACACATTTCCGGGTAACGCCACTGTTTTTATCTATGAGGTAACAGATATAGAGCAACATATTTTATAGCAGCAGTGACAAAACTTGAAGAACAAGTGCTGTCAGTCTACATTAAAAAAAAAAAAAAAAAAGCGAAATAGTAAGTGGTGAAATAGTCGAAATGATTGGAGAGTACCTTGGGCATATTGGAGATGGCGATGTGTCGTGCCTCACGTACAATGGAGATGGTGAAGTTGGCTTTGAAGGCGGGCTCATCAAAACAAGGGAAGGCTGTTCGAGCAAACGTGGCTTCAAACTGCGTCGATGCCAGAGTCCTAATAACGACGACAAACAAAATACACAATATAACAACGATAACACAGTCAAGCACCCGCCCCAAAAAAAAGTGGCGGGGAAAAAAAAAATTGTCATACAGTTAAACAAATCCTAATGGACTAAGTATATAAAATAATCAAATGTTCTGCCTGTAACTCAGGATTGAATTATTCTGGCAATTAATTATTGGAATCCATATCAGCATCAAAGGATCCATATTGGTCAGGACCTACATATCACCATTGCAAAAGCTCCCCCCCCCCCCCGCAAAAAATAAAAGGGACTGAAAACCATATACTAAGGCTTACCGGAGCTCCCCGCTGCTGGTGCGGTAGCTGCTCTTATAAAAACCGTGGAAGCTGTCCGAGAGGTTTGCGGCAAACTCCATATGAACTTCGTAGTCCCGCCCTTTGGGGATCACCTCGTGTGAGAGCAGGGCAAGCTGCTGGTAGACAGAATTCTCGATAACCTCAAGAGACCTCAATCCCTCGGGCGTCTTGAGCTTCACGTTGAAGGTCTTCAACTGCTTTGCGTGTAAAATGATGGCTTTGGTCTCTTCGAGTACATCCAGCTGGATGCGAACGACTCCAGTGAAGCTCAGAGTGGTCAGGTTGGGGTGAATTGTCAGGTCATAGTGCACGGGTATGACCGTTTGGGGGAGTCTCATATGAAGCCAGGGGAAGGGCTGAGCACCGTTGATGTCACGCCAGTTTAAATGTGGAAGCTGTGCCCCCAACGCCTGGCCGAGGGAAAGAAAGACCACCAAGCAGAGAGGAGCCACTAACATGGTTGCTGTTGAAACATGAAGCCACCTGTTGGAATACAAATCAACCACAATCACACAAGAAATGCGTCACCGGTCTTTTCTTTTTTTTTTAGGATTAAAATGAGTATGTGACAGAGTGACTAATGTTTTTTTAATTGCTCTGAGCTGAAAATTTGAGCAGAGTTCAATTACCTGACAGTGAAATGAGCTTGGGTTCAGGAATGTGTGTGTAAATAATTAATTGTCTCAAAACGGGCCAGGGTGTTGTCGATCCTGTGGTAAAATCAAGCTCCAGGACCCTTCGACTCTGAAAAGGAGTGTCGTAAATGAATCAATGGATTAGAACAAGGATATTAATATAAATATCATATAATCTCAATATCTACCAATACCTCCAAAGAATCCAGCCATACAAACACCAAAAACGTATAGCACAATTGCAAACGTCATTTCGGTCAATTTTATTTAAACAAAAAACTAAATTCAATAAACAAGAAAAATCCAGTCACTTTGATTTAACTTTGGCAGATTACCGCATTCTGGATGACTGGGAGTTTTTTGCTAAAAATGACTTGGGTAGTAATGATAATAACGAAAGCACTTTCACATGTCCTTCTCGATTTTTTCATCAATTAAGTTAGTCAAAGAAATGAATGTCTCATTTTAGAACGATCGTCCCACCGTCAATGATTTCAAGTTTCTTTGTTGCTTCTAGTTAGATGTGTGTGACTGAGTAGCCATTTGCAGTGGCACAAAATGTTAACGACAACAAAATAATAATAATACAGTCACGAAGATTAACGCAGTTTTGCATGCAGATTCGCTTATTCATGCTCGTCTTTTGACGTAAGCGATAAGCGTAAACTATTTCCGCATGTATTTAGTGTTCAGCATTAATATGAATAAGCCGTTGTCAAATGTAACCGATATGGTTCTACAACGCCAACTCTTTATTACTTTTTACATCGCGATACTTAAATACACTTAAATCAGAGTCAATACAAATTGTGTTTACCGTTTCGATCTGGACGCAGTCGCTCCACTGACTGGAGGTAGAAAGAGCAACTGAAAGCGAATGGGCTGAAAGAGCAAATGCACGCTGGGAGAATTCAACTTGTCCTTCTCATCAAATATCACCAAGGCGGTCTTCTCGGAGCAGACCACCTCTTTAAATTGGTAAAATAATATTGTTTTAAACCCCACGGTGTGTCTCTCCTTGGTTACGCGTGGTGTTTTGTTTTTTTATTTGTTTGGTTATGCAATACCCGTAGTGACCACAGGGAGTAGCACTGCTCTGGTAAGAGGAAGTAGAGGTACTTTGTCAGAGTAAAAGTAGAAAAAACATCCGAGAGTTTTTTTTTTAAAAAACTTTTATTTGATTTACATGTAAATAAGAGGGCGGCCCGGTAGTCCAGTGGTTAGCACGTCGACTACACAGTGCAGAGGTACCGGGTTCGATTCCAGCTCCGGCCTCCCTGTGTGGAGTTTGCATGTTCTCCCCGGGCCTGCGTGGGTTTTCTCCGGGTGCTCCGGTTTCCTCCCACATTCCAAAAACATGCATGGCAGGCTGATTGAACACTCTAAATTGTCCCTAGGTGTGAGTGCGGGCGTGCATGGTTGTTTGTCTCTGTGTGCCCTGCGATTGGCTGGCAACCAATTCAGGGTGTCCCCTGCCTACTGCCCGAAGACAGCTGGGATAGGCTCCAGCACCCCCCGCGACCCTATTGAGGATGAAGCGGTTCGGAAGATGAATGAATGAATGAATGTAAATAAGATGTTACTCTACGATATTTACCTTTAGAGGAAACAATACTATTTATTATTTTATATCCATTCGAGTAAGCATCTCATAATAAAATATCTCATAAAGGACACCATTGATCCTCGAGCTGGAAGAATTACATTATAAGATGGTTTGCCATCTAATTCGTTTTTTTTTTTATGTATGTTGTGCAATACCATTACTTACCACAAGAGAGGAGCATCGTTCTGGTAAAAATAATGCACTATTCGAATGGGCAGCAGTTTGGCCAGTTGGTTATTTAGAGTGCCACCCTTTACAGTTCTGAGGTTCTGGGTTGCAATCTCGAAATCCTGCATTTTAGATCTTTGACTTCTGGTCCTCCTGTGTGGAATTTATATATTTTCCCCTTGCTTGAGTAGGTTTTTTTTTTGTTTTTTACGAGGTCCTCCATCTCCCTACTAAAACATGCATGTTTGGTTCACCGAAGACGCTTAATTATCCATAGCTGTGAAAGTGTTTGTAAATGATTATTTATCTATTTGTGCCCTGCGATTGGCTGGCGACCAGTCCAGGGTAAAACCACCTCTTGCCCAGTGTCAGCTCGGAGAAGCTCCAACGCACCCATGACACGACTGAGGAAAAGAAAGCATATGTCAATGGGTACCATGAATAGTTTTGGATTTTTCAGTACAGTTAGCTTTTAATTTTGTTTTGACTTTGGTTTTTCAAACTCAATTAGTTTTCCTTAGTTTTTAGTATGAGTTTGATGGTTTTCATGAGGGTTTTTTTTTTTGCATGTAATTAAGTCAGCTACAGTTCCCAAATGACTCTTCAACCTTCCCTTTCATTGGCCATACAGTAAATACATTTAAAATCAACCCTTAATTTAGCTTCAAATCTCACATGTGAACTGAATTGACAAAGATGAAAGCAAAGGACATTCTCATTCTGATAATAGTTTTATGACTGTCAGAGATAGTTATTTTTTTCAAACACTCTTGTTCGTTTTATTTTGTTTATGGAAATGTTTTTTTCAACTTTAGCTTTAGTTATTTTGTTCATTTCTCATTTTTGTTTTCATTCTTTGCTTCATTAAAAAAAAAAAAAAAGAGATTCACGTCATACAAGGTGTCAATAAAGTCTTTTCATAATTTCCTCTGCACTTTACAGTGTGGGAACTAATGGTGCCCAAGGAGAGGAGTATTAAATGAGGCAAAACTAAATAAAAATAAAAGCCCACTCGCAAATGCCAACACACTGACGTATACACGGAAGGATAAAGTCCATCCCATCTTTAAACACCAGCCCAACTGTTATCGTGAGCATGTGGGCCAGTGTCATCAGGTCACTGCTGTTGAACGGATCAGTTGGGACGATGCAAATATTTTCTCTGGGGTATTTTTAATCAGCATTCATCACCAAGAGCTCAATTAAGTTGAGCGAATTAAAAACCTAAAAAAAAAAAAAAAACATGATAAAGACAGTGGTGACTGGACTTTTGTGCGCTGCAGCTGCGCTAACTGCCGGAATCCTGATCGGACACTACGGCATCGACAAAAGTAGCGACTCCGCGCCGGCCTGGGTGAAGGATGTGTCCAAGGATGTGGATGAGAACCTGCTCGAGGAGCTTTTGTCCCAGGTGGACAACAGCCGCATTCAGGAAAACCTCAGGTCAGTTCGCGGTGACGTGACTTGGAAAAACTTGAACACTTCTTGCCATTGTTCCAACATAACAAATCAAAATCAGGCAAGTTGAAGATAAACTACGGCTGCCACGCAAATAGAATTGATATCCTCATGCTTGCTGAGATTGCCCATCTATGTATTCGGTAAAGGCTTTAGTCCATAATAGGAAATTCATCTGGGAAAAAAATGTTTGTGTTCTACTCTACAGGGAGTTGAGCAAAACTCCTCACATGGCCACCACAGTCGGAGACGAGCAAACGGTGCAGTTGATGCTGAACAGATGGAGGGATCCGGAAACGGGTCTGGACCGGGTGTGGAGGGAGGAATACATGGTCTACCTGTCCTTTCCTGATCCTGACAGGCCCAACAAGGTCACTGTTGGTAAGCTATCATCAAAACCAAACGACAACCTTGCTACAGTATCTCATTTCATCCTTCTTTTTTTCCAGTGAACGCGTCCAATGCTGTGCTGCACACGGTCAGAGAGAAAGAGAAGGCTTACACTCCTGACCAGGAGGATCCTGCTGTCGTTCAACCCTATGCTGCGTATTCTCCTGCAGGCCAAGTACAGGTAACAACTGATCAAAATATGTCCAACATTTCAGCGACACACAGTAAGAGCTCGCAAATTGTCAAAAACTGAGCGGAAGTGAAACGGCAATAACAGGAAAGTCTCAAGGTCAATTGTGCCTTGGTTAAACGTTTAGTTCGTATAAAACTAGGCAAATAAAAATTCCAAGGAGACCAGTATACTATAATTGACGTGATAACCTAATTTGAACTATCCTACAATCGGAAGTGATGACCTTTGGAATGATCATATCACTTGATGTGATGAAACGGCAAGGATGGAATGTGAACATTATTCTGCATTGTCATTGTTATGATGGTCCAGCAACAAACGGAATCAAATTGTCTGTTGTGCGCACCCGTCATGTCAAGTATTCCAATTACAGTAGCATTGCAGGTAAAAGAACGTGGTTCTGAGACTTTTAAATTGTTATTGAATCACATTTCTTCCCCCCACCCTCCCCCCAACCCCCACTTCCTTCTAAGGGCAAACTCGTGTATGCCAACTACGGAACAGTAAAAGACTACGAGCTGCTGAACCAGACAATGAACCTCAAAGACACTATCGCCATCACAAAATACGGTGGCACTGGGAGAGCAGACAAAGTGAGTGGCACTAGTTTACCGTATTTTGTTTTACTGGAAACCTGTTTTTACAAGAGTAAAGTGTGTGTGTGTGTGTGTGTGTGTGTGTGTGTGTGTGTGTGTGTGTGTGTGTGTGTGTGTGTGTGTAGTACTGTAATCAAACTCACAGTTAGTCAATCAATGAGTGTTTCCCTACAAGTCCTTCAACATGTGTCATCCAGGCCATCAACGCGGCTCCCTACGGTATCCGCGGCGTGCTCGTCTACACGGACCCATTGGACATGAACGACGGCTTCATGTCGGACAACAACGAGACATATCCGCATACCTGGTACTTGCCCCCTTCAGGCACGGAGAGAGGCGCCTTTTCTTCGATTTATGGGGACCCGCTCACTCCATATTTGGCTGCCAAAGGTAAGCCAGGTGGAAGGTAACGTATGAGGTAGTAACACAAAACGCTATTGTGTCTTTTTATTGGTTGTGCTTTATTATTCTTCTTTGTCCTGCTCCGGTACCTTGTGATTTTTACAACAGGCCACATCAAAAGCGCACAAAGATAAACCATTTCAAAAGGATGTTCACACCACTCTCCACCATTTTGCAGAAAACACTTACAGAATTCCAGAGAAGGACATCACTGGGATTCCTCCCATTCCCATTCAACCCATCGGCTATGAGGATGCCTACACGTTAATCTGGTTGGTGTTGAGGTTTCCTGTCAAGATAAACATCAAACAAAGAGGATTATGAAGAGAATATGTACTGTATTTCAAACCACCACACAAGTTTGCTCTCCGCTAGCTTAATGCTAACACACAATGCAGCACACTAGCATGGAACGGATTCAACCTGAATCTCAAGGAAGCACTGCATGTTGTTTTTAAACGTTTTCAAAACTTTTTAAAAGTTTACATTGGATGTTTCAGTGAGCTGGGTGGAGGACAAGCTCCAGCGGCGTGGCAAGGAGCTTTTAACTGCACATACAACTTTGGCGGTCCGGGTTTTCGACCCTCTTCTGCTTTCAACAACAGGTACGCGGATTTACAAGAGCCCTATTTGGCAAGAGCTGCTGCTTTTTTCCTGGAAGATTTTTTTTTCTGATGTTTTATTATTAAATGTTTTGTAATGCAATAATATATGAAGTTTTGCCATAACAGCATCATATACATTACATAAATCATGGCCAAAAGTTTCTCAGGAATTTTTTTTTTCAATCATTTCAATATTGAAGCAACGTCAAATACAGTGAAATATCAAATTAGAGTACTGGCCAAACCTCCAATCCTAACTGTATACAGTATAAGTAAAATATAATTTAAAAAAACAACCAACCCCAAGAATCTAAAGTGGCTCCCAACAGATTTTGTTCTGATCAAATTACCGTATTTTCCGCACTTATAAGGCACTTGGGAATATAAGGTGCACCTTCAATCACTGGCCTGTTTTAAAACTGTTTTCATATGTAGGGCGCACCGCATTATAAGGTGCATAGAATAGAAGTTACAATCGTGGCTGTGGTTGCATTATGCATCCACTAGATGGAGCTATGCTAAAGAGAATACAATACAATACACTACAGCTTTATCTATATAGAGCTTTCACAACCGCTGCAGCTGTAACAGAGCACTTTACAGAACATTTAAAATAAGTATATTGATCGATATATAAAGTGCATCGGATTATAAGGCGCACTGTTGGCATTTGATAAAAATTGAAAGCTTTCAGGCGCGCCTGCCTTATAGTGCAGAAAATACGGTACCTGTAAAACTACACTACAAATGTCCTGTTTTGTAGTGACGTGAAGCTGGCCGTATTCAACAATGGCCAGTTGAAGAACTCCTCCAATGTGATGGGAGTCATCAGGGGCAGCGTGGAGCCCGGTAAGGCCACGAACCACCCCACTCGTTTTTATGGATAGCGGCAAGGAATCCCTGGTGCGTAATTGTCCGTCTCTCTCCACAGACCGATACGTGATCTACGGCAACCACAGGGACAGTTGGGTTCACGGCGCCATCGACCCAGGCAGCGGGACGTCCGTCATGCTGGAGCTGACGCGTGTGCTCGGCAAGGCGCTCAAGCAAGGTGAGGAGGAAGCTTCAATGTCGTCTTTTCAGTTGAATGCTGAGCGGAAGCTTTTGTTCATTTGCACCGCAGGCAAATGGAGGCCTCGTCGGTCCATTATATTTGCGAGCTGGGGGGCCGAGGAGTTTGGTCTCATTGGGTCCAGTGAATACACTGAGGTAATAATTTGACTCATGCTGGACCAAATGGAAGCAAATCGATTATTTTTTTTTTTTCGGTTTGTTTTACAGCAATATCTCACCAAGCTCAGCGAACGCACCGTGGCTTATATCAACGTGGATGTTGCCGTTCAAGGTAAGAAGGTTCCGGCTTGAGTGCAAATAAAATTGGCACGTTGCAATGTTAGCTCACTAGCATTGTTCTCTTTTTCCCCATCCTCAGGCAACGCTTCTCTCCAGGCATCAGGAATGCCATCGCTACAGAACGTCATCTTCAAAGCCGCCAAGCAGGTCAGAGCTCGCTCGCAGGTCAACTGGGCCAGCAGCATAGCAAAGTGCCCGAGTTCAAGTCCCCAATCCAGAATGTAGATTGTGTGGGTTTGTCTCCATATGTGGCAAGAGGGGAAAAGTTGCCGAGAGCGGACTGAAAGGGATCCAGAAAAAAAAAAAAAAAAAAAGACACCGCAGTCTAGTGGTTTTGACTGATCAAAGTGTATCTGTCGGACAGGTCAAGGCTCCTGGAGTGGATTCGATGTCTGTGTATGACAAGTGGATCCGCTATGCTAATAGGACAAGCTCGGTCTATGGACCCATTCCCAGGTGTTGCACTTTACTTTCAAACATACCGTATTACAAAACACAAATTTGTACAGGAGTCACTTTTTTTTTCCTGCAAAGTTGACGCATGATGTATTTTCTGTACAGTATTTTTAAAATGTATCATCGCAGGTTAATGTATTGTCTGTGTTTCTGCATCAGTCTGGGGTACTTGACAGGAGCCGGAAGTGATTACGCCCCTTTCGTGCACTACCTTGGAATCACTTCCTTGGATATTTCATACACTTTTGACAAGGTATGGAAAATTATTCAAGAAATTAAATTATCTATCTATAGATGACATCCACCTCTATATACAGTAATTTAAATATTTCCGATTGTCAATTATTTTCTTCCCAGACTAGAACAAGAACTCGGATTTACCCAGCGTATCACACTGCATACGACACATTCGACTATTCCGCCAAGTTCATTGATCCTGGTGAGTGAATCTCATTCATGTAACTCATCGTAAAGAAGGCCCACCACACACTGAGCGACGCAAGAACTGCCACGCATTGTGCATGGTTCATGAGTGGCCGAATGATGGCCTTTCGTTGTACTGCAGTTCTTAATTATAATTATAAATAATAATAATAATTATAATTTATAAATAAATATCGCTGTGCTGTGAAAAACATGTTCGGACATTTTTGTCATTTTAAAATTTTTGTACGTTTTAATGGGATGCCTGAGTTTTGGACATCCCATTAATGTAACAATTGAAAAAAAAATAGACGTGTTTTTCACTGTTCAGCGAAGATATATACCTGTAGATGATAAAGCGAAGCATGGAGAGTCTCGGTCACGGAAACGCACGAGTGCCTTCACTGAATGGACTCAGCCTTTTATTTAGCGCCAGGTGTCCGGGTCTATTTTTCTCTGTGTTGTCCAGTTCAGTCGAGTTCTGCCGTTTTCGGTCGGTGTGGGGCGGTCCTAACTAGTCAATCTGCCCCACGCTCCTTTCAGGGTTCTACGTCCACCAGGCCGTCGGCAAAACCGCCGGGAGCGTCCTGGTGCGACTGGCCGACAGTCTGGTGTTGCCGTTAAACTGCAGCGACTACGCTGAGAGTCTTGAGGACTACCTTCGCGGGGCTTTGCCGTTTTATGAAGACCATCTCCTTGCTCAGAATATCTCCATGGGTAAGGAATTTCATGTCCCACACAGCCAATCCAAAATTCGTGTCAAGTTCTCAAAAGGCCGTATTCATCAAAATTGTTAACATGGCACTTCTGTCTCTTTCTAGAACCAATCAAACGTGCAGTGGCCAACTTCCGCAGTGCAGCTTCCAACTTAGACAGAGTCATTCGAAGCTCAGACCTGGCAAATGAAACGTAATACAGTACTCATATACGCACATACCCCCCCCCACACACACACATACATGCTCTCTCCCACATGCAAAGGCAACACTTATTTCCGTTTCTTCTTTCAGGCCACTGAAGGTACGAAAGATTAATGACCAGCTCATGCTGCTGGACCGAGCGTTTTTGAACCCCGTGGGCTCCCCAAGTAAATTCAGGTAAGGAAGGAAGGAAAGAGGGAAGGCAGACTCCATGATTGAGGGACCTTGATTTGAGAGCCTTCAATGAGCCCAACATGCATGATGCATGTTTTGGGAATTTGGGAGGAAGCCCTCAAGATCTCAATCGAAATCACAAGCGTCATTACATTGCTTTTTTGTTTTTTGTTTTTTACGGGGTGCTGCAGGAAAATAAATACTCCTGTGGTGCTTTCTGGTATTTGTACTTAAATCCAACAAATTCCATGACTTTAGATTCTAGCTCATCGACAAACAAAAAAAAGAAAACTAAGGCTGACACTGTCATTTAGTGCACCATCACTCAGTGTGCAGCATTTTTTTTCAATGCATTCTCATTTGTTTACGACAGACACGTCATCTGGGCGCCACTCGAAGTCACCATGCGCACCTTCCCCGGTTTGAGCGACACTTACGTCCAAGCTATGTTGTCGGGAACGCCCATCCCCTGGTCCCAAGTGCATCTCCTTGTGTCAGTCATGAGCCAGGCCATCGACGGTGCCGCCCAGATGCTGCTTGATGTCATATAGATCACAACACAGACTGTCAAGAAACAAGCACTTCCTGTACAAAAATGCAAAAACAAAAAAAAAAAAATTGAGGGCTAGTTTGGTCACTTTTTTTTTTATGTGAAGAATCTTTTTATCAAAACACATTTGACGATTATTATTGCTAATGGTTGCATGAATAAGTATGCACCAGCATCCCCTCAAATCTTAATAAATACAATAAAGGAGACGGACATTTTTGAAGCCGTTCTCAACTCTTCAAGCCGCAGTAATATTTGCCATTCTTGGTGGAAGATAAAGAATACATGCTTGCGAGTATTGTGACATCTGTCTATGTGTTGCGCCGCCCTTCATATTCAAAAGGAATAGCTTACGCTATTCATTAGCATGTCTATGACATTTCCCATTATGTGTTATCATTAAGCTAGTGTACGTCAATCGACAGTATCTCAAGGCACCACCGTATTGGTAAAAAGAAAAGGCTCAACAAACGGGTTGTTCTTGACAGTCGCAAAGTTTATTCATATGTACATATACTTTTCCCCCTGTCATTAAATCCCCCCCGCCCCTCCCTCCCTCCCTCAAGTCCCGCCCCCTCCCAGAGAGCAAAAGGTCATCTGGCTTAAAGAACACACTCTACTTTTTGTGCAGCATATTGCTTCTTAAGACATTTTGCGAAAAAAACAAAATCCATAAATTAAAAAATACTACACATTTTCATTCTTCTGCTCCGACATCAGACTGCTCCGAACAGAATCTAAAAAAATAAAATCTTTAAAAAAAAAAAAATAGCACATTGTCCCTCAGTCTGGCCACATAACAGGAAGTTGATGTGTTTTTGTTGATTTCCCCCCCCCCCTCGAAGTGTCAAATAACGTTGGGGTCTTCTTACACAACTGACCGATATCCTCACTCATACTTTCCCTTTAGTGTCTGTCGACCGCACCCTGTCTTTCAATTCAATCACCCTTTCGTGAAGAGCAAAATGACTTTTTGTGGTACGTGTGCGGGCAGAGTGAAGGACAGTGTGATAAGTACGGCACTCGAGGAAAACTCAGGTGTTGAAGTCACAAGGCATGCAAGTTAAACGTGAGTCGCCACCGGACGTGCGAAGTCTGAATTCAGTCAGCGGTGTTTATGAATGTGTGTGTGTGTGTGTGTGGGAGTCAGTGTTTGTGCATTTCTCTGTACAGACTTTTGACCCGTGCTGGATCAAGAGCGAGTCCTGTAGGCGTTTGGCTTCCCGAATCCAGTCTGTCCGTCTGTTTTTCTGTCCTTGTCAAATCCAGTCTGTTCGGCTCCCTCTTCTTTAGGAAGCGCAGGAAGGTCACACACGGGGGGAGTATTTGGGGTTACTTGGCACCTCGGTGAAAGATTTCAGTTCGTAAGGGATCCCCGTGTCCACTTCCACGGGCTTGCGGGAGAATAGCAGCCGGATATCATTGTGCAAGTAGATCTTCCCAGATTTGGAGCTGTGGAATCTGAGTTGGCAACAACAGAAAAAAAAAAAAGGGATTTCAGTCCCACCATCAACTAGAGTATATAGCGCCGAATAGCAAAGCATTTTGAACCGAGTCCATTTATTTGAATTTAAACACAACCGTGATTGGTCACCCCCACTGTAAAGTGAAACATGTGGGCTTTCCCTGAGATAATATTTACAAATACTCTACTGTACAGGACTGAAAATATGGCGTACTTTTCAGACTAAGACGCGCCCAAAATCCTTTCATCAAAAATCAACAGAGCACTTTACAATCCGGTGCGCTTTATATATTAATTCTTGTTGTGCTTATTGACCTGGAACCGATTTTTTTGTGGTATACGGCGCTCAAAAATGTGTCAAAATGCTTCAGTGTCGTGTTGCACTGCTGAAACAGTGCACAATTTCAATCACTAAAAATATTTTTTTAAACAATTTTTGTCATATTTGTCAAAATAGTCATAGTGACTTGACGAAAGTACGAGTAAAATAATCTTTTTTGCCATCTCTGGTCCCATTTTGTGAATTTAATTTGATCCAAAATAAACCACCGCACGAATTGTTACCCCAGAAAAGCACATTATTCGAAATGGAGTGTTATGATAGTGGCTGCCTTTCCAGCAGCTCCTATATTTTGTTGTTCTACTTCATCCTTTCATAACTTTGCTGCTGTGAATTGGGAATTTCT
Organism: Hippocampus kuda; assembly: GCA_901007745.1. NCBI lineage: Eukaryota > Metazoa > Chordata > Actinopteri > Syngnathiformes > Syngnathidae > Hippocampus > Hippocampus kuda. The sequence continues at coordinate 10,406 of CAAKHF010006316.1, read as the reverse complement.
CCATTGCGAGATTAATAAAGGTTTCTTAATTAATTAATAACACGAAATGTTAACGGTGCTTTCGTGATGAGGGTGTCACACCGTCGTCACGGACAACTACTTTCAAAATGTTGATTTTGAACTCCTACCTGAGATGTATCAGGTAGCAGAGAATCTTCCTGCCGTCTAGCGGCGCGCTCCCTGCTGATCCGTGTTTCTTGCCGTCTCCCTCCTCCTCGACAGGCATCAGGAAGATGCGGTGACGCAGGAACGTCATGTGATTGGTAGGCATGTCGTCAAAGTTGTAGGTCACCAGGAACATCTTTACCACAGTTTTGTTGGGATTAAATAAGGTCTGCAAGGGGAATGAAAATGAACACAGAGCGGTTTCAGGTTTTACGGAAGGGTCATTTCCAAATCAAAGTAAAAATCATGCTCTGAATCGAGTGCAGTGTTTTCCAACATTTTTTTGGAGTTTTGAATTTAACAATACTCACAGGCACATATTCTATCGCCTCAGCTAAAGACAACAAATCTTATTGCAGTTTACTGACTCAAAAGGCAGCAGTGAAACTCTTCGTTCGTGTCAGTCTGACTGTATAATACCTCCCCCTGGTGGCCAAATGGCGCAAACGAGAAGGTGCCTTCATGAATTAATCAATATACAAGCTGCCAATCAACAAAAAAAAAAAAAACACTCCAAAAAATGTTTGTTGCGTTTGGGTGGGGGGGGGCTTGAATGGATAAATAGGATTTTCTTTTTTCAAATAAACATGATGAACCTACCACTTGAATGGTCCCAGCTTTGGGTATGCTGTATCCTTTCTTTCCAAGCTGCTCCAAGGATATCAAACCCTGTGACAGACAACGAGAGAGGGCCTCTGTCATTTGTGACATACATGCACCGTTGGATACATTTTATTCCCTGCATCCATTTTTCTGAAACGCTTTTCCTCATTGGAGTTGTGCGTCAGCTGCCGCCGATCCCATGCACACTTTGGGGCAAATGACAAGAGTCTTCAATGAACCTAACATGACTCCTTCTGTGATGTGGAATGTCGGAGGAAGCCAGAGTAACTTGCAAATTCCACACAAGAAGGGCCTGAGCCAAAATTGGAAGTCAGAACCTCACAGCTGTGAGCCAAACATGCGAACCACATGTCCCAAAGCGCTGCACATATTTCTTTATTAGCTGCCAAAAAAAAATTGACTTATGGCCCCAGTCTTGAAACAGGTTTGCCCCAAACAAACGTGTTCAGGTCTCCAGACTGCCGCAAAATGGAAGCATTTTAACCCTGAAATTTCATCTACTCGCACATATGCAGCCAGTTCATTTTTTTTTTTTTTAATTGACTGTTTTATTGTTGCTGACAAACATCTGCTGCACACTTCCGCTGATTTACAGTGCGTGTCTTGGAATTTTCATGTTAGGTTAGTTGCCACGGTGCTCCAACTATAAAAGAGTTAGCCTCGAGTCTTGGTGTTGCATACATGAACAAACATCCGTAAAATCTCAAATGAACCTCAAGCCGCTGCTTTCTGTTGGCGTAAAAAGCAGGACTAAAGAGGAATTGACATTCAATTTTCTTCATTAAAAACAAGAATGGGCTGAAATACGTTTGTTTTCAAATTCAGTGTCAAATAACAATGAACCTCCCTCTAGTGGTCCTGAGTAGAATTACACCCCAAAAAAACCGGAGGCAGTAGAAAAAAAAGGACAGAAAAAAAAATCAGCGCAACACCCACACCGCAAACCTGGAATTTGCAATTAAGGGGTGCTTTATTGTAAATAAAATTCGTGTTGAAAAATTTAGAGCAAAAACTCTCAATTTAAATCCAAAAAAAAAGAGGAGGCTTTTCATGTTTTAAGGAGTTCCAGAGCCAGTGAACCCCAGAGCCCCTGGGCCTCAATTTCAAATGATCTGTCCTGGTTAGGCTTCAACTAAAAGTCTGGAACAGATAAAGCCTCAAAGAACAGACTTGCGTGATCCGAACATTTTTGAAGTATGATGTGACCAACGAGATGATATAAATGAGTGAACACAAGAATGTCCGGAACGCATGCTCAGACACTTTTAGTTCCGAAGTGATAAGCAGACGTCAACCAGATTTAAATATACATGAAGCGCTGGTGTTTTCACTGACCAGGAAGGGCGAGGGGGCACTGTGCTCGGAGATGTCGTAGTACGTAACCTGCACGGGCAACGTGACGTGCTGCGGGCAGTAGGAGCCGCTGGCGCCGATTTCCGCCGTGAAGCCTTCGATGCGGCCCGATGGCGAGAAGCGGCCCTTTAGCATGGACTCCTAGGACATGCAAAAAAAAAAAAAAAGGAACGCGGTCATGATCGACACTACGTGTCCACCAAAAGAATCGCTGCCAAAACACAGTTCGGTTGTATTTCACTTTCCAAATCAAGACCGTTGCATTACAGCTTTTTAATCGCTTATTTAGGTCGAATTTTTATGTTGCACTTTCTACATTTGAATGTGTCAAGGGTCTAATTGCAAAATCGGAGAAGAAGCCCAGTTAGCAGTTAGCATTTGTTTTTATACCTCAAAGTTTCCTAATAGTGATCTGCTGATGGAAGAAGAGGGCCAGCTGGAACGGGCCAAGGTTCTGCTGTCCGCATGTCTACCGCTGCGCAGCTGCCGGCTGAACACGAGCGCACAAACATGTCAGTGGTACATAAGTGGGGATTGATTCATTTTGGAACATGGCACACTATTTTTTTTTAATGTGAAATTATGTCCATCCATTCTCCACTTAATCCGACTCACATTTCGTTACAGGCACAGAGGTGATTAATGCTCACTTCGTTTGTACGTTGACGTGTATACAATAACGCATGCTCACCTTTTTACACGTGGGCCACTTTTCAGTCGTCTCCCTGATCTCGTACAGTCTGTGGCACACTAAAAACAACAATGGGTGGGGGTGGGGGGGGGAATAGTTCATTTTGATCATTGAATGTATTTATTAGCACTTACATGAAAGACACAAATTTGAAAATTCCTTTTCAGGACCCCAAAGTATCATAATATTAAAATTAAAAACCATGAAATAGCCATGAAACATGCATTTAGTTGTTTGTCAGCTTGAAAAATCAATTAAAAAAAAAATCCACATTTTAGTCAGGCAATTGAGTCCTGCCAACAAGTTGGGGAATATTTTCAGGAAGCAGCTGGATTTCAACAACGATTGTAATACACTGGATGTACATTGCAGGTGTCAAACTCAAGGCTCGCGGGGCAGCTTGGGCCCTCCACATACTTAAGCGGCCCCACAAAAATGTTGCTATAATATTTCTCAGACAAATTAGTACGCGATATAAGAGGGCGATTACAAGGGTTTCCACACGCAATAAGAAATGCTACCGTGGTTTGCATTGAATACTCGTTTATCGTGGGGGTTACGTTCCAGACCACGCCCTCAACAGACAAAAAAAATTGCTAAGTAGCGACCCGATGCTTATTGCTTTATTTATATTCACGTTAGTATGATTTCTATTCTCTCGTGGCCATCATTCTCCAATTCTACACAGTAGCATCTGTAACGGTGAATGTCTGCGTGCCTCAAACAAAGCAGGCAGCCCTGTTCAGGGATGTGGATGGAAGTCAGTGAGTGACTGAGAATTCAGATTTTGACTGGCTGTCAACTGGCTAAATCTGCGTGTTGAGTGACAGCGTCAGTTGAGGCCATCGCCGATGAGTGTGCTTTTGTTTACGGAATTCTGTTGCCGTTAGTTCAACAGAATGACTGAAAGTGCAGCAGCGGTTGTCGTGTTTCACTGAAGTTGTTCCAAATAGGAACGGTTTAATACAGCTTATGAAATTAGCTAACAATGCTAACTTTTTTTTACCGTAGACGTGCGGTTGTGTAATTTAAGCCTGTTGTGCTATTGCAATCGGCACATTGCACTTGAGCTTCTTTTATTACATTTGAAATCATTCCCAAACTTTGGACATTCCCTCATGCAGTCAAACACCCACAGTCCAGCCGGCCTCCTGGGGGCAACCCGAACTTATGAAAACAAACTTGACACCCCTGAATTGTCCACCTGGCAAAATGACAAAGTCGTCCTGTGGGGAGTACCTGGTGACCGTCATTGAGCTCTTCCTGGCCGTTTACTGTCGCCGTGTAACTTTAACAAACGCTTACCGCAACGCCATTCATCATTAAGGTCACCCAGCTGTCAGGTGACACCCGTCGTCTACGTCATCGGTCGCCATTCGGAACGTCAGCTCTTGTCCTGGTCGCCACACTTTGCCATCTTAGCCTCATCACTTCGTTACACCACACATTGTCATTACGGTACTCAAAGCCAAAGATCCAAACGGCCCACGATGACAATGATGTCATCACTTTCAACCTTGCTCCTTTCTACTCATTCATCTGTAGGCTGCCTTTGCTCCGCCCCCCTCCCCCCACCCTTTCAATCGCCTCGCACCACTTATTGACCTGTGAACTCTATTCTAATCCCATCACACCACCAGAAGCAACCTACATTCAAAGCTCTTTCTGGTCTTCCTTGCTTTCACACATTCACTTCCATAACTGTTGTACGAGAGGATGGCTGTGCATGCGCCTTTGTTTGTATTTCTGTATGCGGTACAAGCTCACTCGATCTGGAACAATGGACGCCGAGCACGTCAATGGGCTTCATTCTGGAGATAGTCGCGCTGTTCTGGACAGGCATGGTAATCTGTCATTTTTGATTAATTGTTTTTTTTCCCCCTTCCTAGTCCCTGCTTCTCATTGTGTTGTTTTTAATGCTTCCTGATTGTACAGCAAACTCCTTATTTCTTCAACAGTTCGAATAGCCCAACATTACTAATATCACAAGCAGGTGAAATTTATTTTGAAGTAGCCAGATATTTGAAAACTTTAGCTGTTGTTTCATGGTTAGTTTTTGTTCACTATATTGAAAGATCTGACCCGCAGACCCTTAGAATGTGACACCTGTGATAAGTTCTACTGCACCGCTTTCAAACTCAAGGCCCGGGGGCCAGATGTGGCCCGCCACATCATTTTATGTGGCCCGCAAAAGCAAATCAAGCATGTCAAATTCCATAATGCTTGCTAAAGTCTGAACCAAAATTCCAAATTGTCATATGTAAACCACAATAACAGTCATTATTCTTCACTTCTGATTTTAAGACTAGTTATTCGTCAATTTGTTGTGCGCTGTGCATGTAATATGTGGAGGTATTTAAACATGTAGACGGTTTCTCAAATTCATAACGGCCCTCCAAGGCAAACCGTAACTACAATGTGGCCCGCGACAAAAACGAGTTTGACACCCCTGTTGTACTGTATTTAACGTGACTTTTCATATTAGAAGCAACGAGGGGAAAAACAAAATGCCATAACCTCATGAAAAATGCAGCCATTTCCAATAACTGCTTCCATCGCAAACTTTGAATGGAACCAACTGAAAAAGATCCCGGCCCCAAACGAGGACTATGAATCCAATGTAGCACTTTTGTGTGCGGGAGTGTAACGCTGACCTTAGAAGGAAGAAGGTGGTTCCAGTAAGGAGCAGCTTTAGCATCAGTGCTACGACACGATCCCAGCCCCGGAGCCAGCAACGAGAGCCTGCTCCTCTTGGAGGTCGACGGCCCCTCGTCTTCCGAGCACGACTCGGCGGTTTCGCTCGGGGACAGCAACCTTTTCTTCGCCGGCCAGTGGCCCGCTGCTGACAAACGGTGGCCGTTGCTGCTGGGAGTCTTCTCCCACGAAGCCAGGCCATTCGAGGAAGAAGCGGTCTGGGTGGCGCTTCGCTCAGGCGGGGAGGATTCCAGCCCGACGTCCCATTCGGTGGCCTCTCCTGGTTCTTGGAGTTCTGTGTGGTGTGGGGGGGAGAAGGGGCCCGGGGGGCTTGTGGGACTGGCGGGGCTCGGGGGCTCGTATGTGGGCATGTCATACATATGGGGGCTGGGCAGGCCTCCGGCTGTGCCATTACTACAACTCTCATGTCCGGGGCTTCCTATGGAATAGGTGGGGGTGCGCCCCCCGTTCGGCGCTTCGGGTCTGGCTGAGATTCCCAGAGAAGGCTCGCACATCGGGGGGGATTTTGGAGAGAGGGGAGCGAACACATCGGGGACGGGCCTGTCGTGATTGTGCTGAGCTGGCCGACGGGAGGGGTTGTGGTTCGGGGACAGTGGGGGGGATCTGGGCAACGACCCGGCCTCAGAGTCTCTGTGCTCCATTTGTGTGCAGGAATAGAGAGAACCGCAACCGCCAGAGCTCCTGACTAAGCCCATCAACACCGCGGGCATCGGAGCGGGCCCACACAGCACTCCTCCCTCCAGTACGTCTATGTCCGAGCAGTTTGCCACATGGGGGCGCTTGTGAGTCAACTGGGGCTCCTCGAGCCCCCGTTTCACGCCCACGCGAACCGGCCTCGTTTGGGCATCGTTGTGGGACTCTGTGGAGGTAGCGAACCCACCTAACTGTGAGAAAATGGAGAGCTGATAGACCTTTTGATGTCGCAAGTCCTCTTGGTCAAAGTGCCGGGCAGCCCCCGGTCTCACCCCCGAGTCCGGGCCCAGTGCAGGCGCCGTAGGAGGAGGCAGGTCCCCCTCCTGGGCTGGAAGCTCGAGTGGAGCTTTTTTGTGAGAAAGCTCCACATGGATGTGCCGCATGTTTCCTATGTCTGGAAGATGACAGTCCTGGCTTACGTGAGCGCAACGGGGTCCTCAACGAGCACCGCGAGCCAGAAAAGGAGGTTCCACAGAACCGTCAAGTCCTATAGTTCCCGTTTTGTGACTGTCGTCCAGCGTGAATCAGCAAGATGAGTCGCACAGCCCCTGACGGGAACACACGCGTTTGCATTAGTATTTCGAAGATGTTCAATGAAGCGGAGCATTATTCTGGAAATTCTCTGACCAAAATTCATTCCAGCCCATTCGTGGTCTATGTGGAAATGTTTCCTTTCACCGGGTGTTTTGGTTGGGTCACCATAAAGGTTATTATAGTGAACAAAAAATGTTAATCAAAACAAAAATGCTGTTAAAAAAAAAATACAAGTTTTATTTGGGTGTTGCTGTACGCAGAAGGAAAGTCAGTCATTTGAGGATTGGTGTTTACTACTCAACAATACTCTGTGACCTTTTTTTGAATGTTCCACTCAACAAATACCATACATGTTTTTTTTCTAATTCCACTATTAAAACTAAAACATACAAAACTGAAAGCATTTCCAAAATAAATAAATGAAAAATGCCGCCCTAAAAACGAATTGAACTAACTGATGTTAAACAACAAAAGTCAAAATGAAATTAAAACTATCATGAAAAGTCCCCAACTTTTCTAACCGCTGGTCAGCGTGTGGACGCCCGGACGCGCCATGCCAACGAGACACAGATAGCCTGTTGTTGTTATTCACTGTGAGGGAAAATGTCTTCACCTCGATAACGTAGGTGCCCTTAGTATTGATTACTTTTATCTGTACTCAAGTGAAGCAATTTACGTGATTTGTACATGGGCATTGACGTCATGGTGGGTTGCCAGTGCGCGTGCGACTCAGTCGGGAGCAGTCCCCGATTATCAATTTCCTTCGGTTGTGTACCTCAAATGACAACGCGAGTAGCGAAACACAAATGCCTTGTAATCACAAAACGAAATGCAGGATTTGCGTATTTTACGTGACGCTGAAAAATCCAAGTTACATGTATCGACCGCAAAGATACTTCGGCTACCGGAAGTGGTACGTGTCTTTCAGAATAAGAGTGATTGCAGAAAGCGATTTGTTAACTGCGTAAATGTTGCTACCTTAACAATGCTATTGATATCATTTGTAAATCGTTTTTTTTTCCTTTTTTTCACAGTATTGCTATTTTTACTATGTAGGGCTTCCCTTATCTGTATGTGTTCATTCTTTCTCATGCTCAAAGTGTGTAGCTCTAATATTGTTTAAAATAAATTGTTCTTATCCCCCTCCTGATTTCCTTATTCTAAATTTAATGACAGGTATCACGTTTTGTTTTTATTCAGCTGTCAATTTTAATTCACGTCAAAATCGAATGAGCATTCTATTTCAGTCCGTATGTTTGGTGTTTTGAATGAAAATGAGAGCTTGTTTTAAATAATACTTTTCCAAGGTCTCTGAACTTCTTTCCTCATTTTCTGTCATCTCCAGACAGATTTTACACATCCAACAAAAATGTACTTTTGACTCAAAACGTGCCAGTATGAATGAACATAGTGAAGAAAAACAAAAAACTTAAAACCTATCACAACTCACCTCTGTGCCTGCCCTTCTCTAATGCGGCCCACGGAGACACACAGCATCTGGAAGTTGTATCCGGGAAAAATAAATGGCTCTACAAAAGCAGCATGTCTTCCACCAAATCATCTGCCAAGGAAAGACATTCAAAAATTTTGAAATTAGTATACAGTCGAAGAAGCAGAAGCACTCGAAACGACAAGAAACATCTCGCCATGCAATTGACTGCAAATATTTCTGGATGTTTGGAAATCATCCTGAATCGAACACCTACCAAAGTGATACGTCAGTGTTGCATCAGGCTCCTGAGTGAAGTTCCTCCCGAGCCAGAAGTGACTCTAGTGGGACTCCATCTGTGATTGGCCAACAGCCACGCACGGCCGCCTTCGTCACCTGGGCGTGGTTTGCAGAATGCCTGTGACATCATGACAGGGTCATAACACCCCGAATCCCTGAAGACACAAAAACAACAGAGTCACTTGGCCGCCGTTGCGTCTCGACTGCTTTGCTGTCTGAGGTAGGCCAACGTGACGCCACCTATAGGAAGTTAAGCAATCACTCTGGTAACCCATTCAGCTAACGTTATGATCCGCGAATGGTCCACCCTAATACATATATAAAATGCAGAGCGTTCCGAGCGCGCAGCCCCAACACTGTCATAAGAAAATTGATCTCTGCTGCTAAAGGGGAACAAACTGGGATGAAGGCTATCGAGGCATGCCTGACCCACTTGGACCAGAACTTGGGAATGTACTGATGTTGGAGGGGGGGTGACAGTGAAATGTTGCTGTGGCAACTAGTAGCCCAAGGATAACAGTTCCTTTGTACTTGACCACAAAGAGGAAGAAGAAAAGCAGAGGGAGTAGCGGAGGTGTCTGTGTTGGAGGGGTGGGGGGGGGGGGTGCTTGGGGAAATGCTATGTCTGGGACTGAACTTTGTTTGGTGAAGATGCTGCGCCAAGAAAATATTTGCAAGTATGAGTAAAATCGCAGCCGTCTCTTGTCACTAGACTACTCATGGAGACAAAAATGTCAACATAGGTGTTGTCTAATTGTCAAAGAACGGAAACATTTCACATCCAAGAAACATTTCACATCCAAAAAATAACTAAGAGGAAAACAAATGTCATAGTGCAGTTCCACCCCTCTTTGACCCATTTCTTCCATGGGAAGCTGGAAGTGGCAGAAAATACGCTAATTGATCATTCAGAAGAGGAGAGGAAAATCTAAAATAATTCTCAAAACGACTGAGGGGCATATATCTATCTCTCTCTCTCATACATTTTGTACAATACATATGGCTATATCGCACACAAGTCATCAATCATTTACAATGTAAGGAATCAATAAGCGGAATCGTCGTCAGACAGGCTAATAACGATTGCTGGAAATTGGTAATGGTTTAAAAAAAAAAAAAGGTTATTATTTGCATCCCTACTTTTGAGTGATGCTGAAATATGGCAAGTTTGACTGGTTTGGGCTTTTACAACACTTGCTCACTTTTCTGGAAAAAGTTCAAATGTTCTCCTTGTTTAATTACACAATCAAGATATTGGAGCTGATCAGGGATTAAGAAAAAAACAACAAAAAAAAACGCTAATTGTCCTGAAGTAAAACTGCACTAGGCTGCTTGGTGGAAAGATAACAGAAGATCCTAATTTGCTATCAAAAGGTGTAGATTTGTATTCCTCAAAGGTATGAAATGTTTGGCAAATAAGAGAGATATAGTAGCGGGTACGGTGTGTATACACACACACACACACACACACACACACACACAATGAATCACTAAGACACAAAAAGCGAGGGGTGAACATTTTGTCACCTGCAATTACTCACATGACATATGGCAGTATTAAAGTGCCTTCCTTTGGGGAGTGGAGGTGGAGCACTCAGTCACCCACCACCCACACCCCCCAAAAAAAAAAAAAAAAATCCACAATCATCTGATGCTTCATCTGAACAGAATCTGGCTGAAGTTTAAGCACCACCCATTGTGAAATGTTAAAAAAAAAATCAAATAAAAATGATTGTTGGTTCAATGGCTACGCGTAGGTCAGGAAGCACCAAAGAATGATTTCACACAATTCCAGTTAGCGAATGAAAAGACAAAACATAGCTATCTCCTGTCAGGGCAGGTGAGATCCCCTGAGGCGAAGGCCCCAAAAGGGTCGGCAGAAGGCTGCGTCGGGGGGGGGGG